>VDFB02000363.1:72195874-72215236 GCA_007258455.2 Sequoia sempervirens
TATCTTATTTATCTATAACTAAGGTTTGGATGCGACTCATCGTACAGCTCACCACATTGTGAGATATTTTGAGAAGTGTCTAAAATTTGACTTTTAAAGGTTTGACAAAACAATCATGGAACCCCAATAGTTGAACCAAAAAAATAGTCGTTTGTTGCTTGTAGAATAGGATATTTTTATTTAAATTAAAATTAATATACAACCTAAGTGGACCAAATACTTATTGATAACCATAAATCTTTGATATCTCTACCTTTTATATTCAACACATATGGACTAATAGTTGAACACAAAAAATCTATTTGTTTTTAAATAAACAACACATAATGATTTAAAATACAACTTATATTGAACAAAAATGGACCAATAGTTGAACACTAAAACTTTTTGAAAATACTTCACATTTAATGGGAAAATACATGTTATTTATTGTGCTCACCTTTTATATTTATGATATGACAAACTATTAATATAAAATTATCCAATGCTTGTACATTGCTACCCCAATTGTTGTACACATAAGAACAATATTTTTTCACTATGATAACAATACTTGTTTAAATGAGTGTCTTATTTTATTAAATGAGAATTTTATTTTTTAAATGATATACTTATAGTGGAGAGTTGTGATATTTTATTTGAAACAAAAAAATACTTATTTCACTTCTTCATGAATGTATTTATGTTTTTTTCATATAACATTTAGAGGTTCTCATGTGTTCAAGTATGGGTCCATTTTTTATCAACATTTGGTTTTTTCTTTATTTACATTTGGACTGTTTATTTACAATATATAGTATAAATATGTGGTAAGACTGTGTATTATCATCACGATTGACTGTGCCCTCTCCCCTAATAAATGTTTTTATTTTGTAGAGGGACAAGTTCGCATGGCTGTAGATCAATCATCGTGTGATCTCAGTCGTTCCCCACCATCCCGTAATGACCCCACCACACTGTCTTTGTTGATCGCGATATTACAAGCGAGTGCCACGTGTCTCATCCAGTGAAGCCAAAGGAATGATGAATACTTTGATGTGTCTTTAATACATTATGTCACAGGTTACTAAAGTAGTTATAATATGCACATGCTTTAAATCAACGAAGATGTTATAATCCTGGTAGAAAGGTGGTCGATGGTTAATAACAAGGCTGGCGACTATGTTGAACAAACAGGATTGCCGATGGTTGAGATCCACGGTTTCCTGCCATCGCTTGATCAAAAGTTGCGAGGTCTTTATTGATTGCAATATCACAGGTGAGCGCCACATGTCTCATCCGGTGAAGCCAAAGGAATGATAAATACTTTGATGCATTTTTAATACATTATGCTATGGGTTATGTTGATGGCGATTTTGGCACCACAACAATGCAAGCGAGAATATTGCTATTACCTTCTCCTGAAAGAGAAAGGCAACACATGGATGCCTTAGCTCCCAAGGTCTTTGTAGTTGGGTCTCAACTTTGCTGATGTTACTCAGTGGTCAATGCAATAGTAATGTTCAAGGGGCCTACTGGTGTTGAGCTTCTAGATCGTTCTAAGATCAAGCATGAAATAAAACCTATTCTAACAGGGGTTTTAAAGAAACAACAAAAGATAGATCAGGGTTTTGAAACATTAAAGAACAATAGTTCATCCAATCTTAACCAGAATTGTTAACTTCAAGGAATTTGTAAACCAAAACTACAGAACAAAGTAAACTTGTGATTGACACACAACCTCTTTCATTCATAGTGCTAATTCCCATAACAGATTTTAATTACCATTTAAATAAAACACAAAATAATATTTCATTCCTTGAAGACTTCACAAATCAAATGATCAATTAAGACAAATATCATTCAAGAACACAAAATGAAGTAGATTAAACTCTGATTGCTTCTACTATCAATAAAATAGATAAGCAATATTTACAAAGCTGGCACAATCACTAGTGTACAGAGAATCTAAGGCTCCAGATTGTTTCCAACTACACTAAGAGAACTTAGAAAATACATTACAGTATGTACTGAAATCTAACTACTAACCAAGAAGACAAGAGAAGCTCTCATTACTGAGAATCAAGATGCAACTCTATCTCCTTCTGTTAACTGACTAACTCCTAACAATTCTCAGTCTAAAAGTCCTCTAAATCTAGAAGTGCTAACCTTTACAAAGAGGAAAAAATTCCTTATATACATAATGCACCAACAGGAATGTGTTGTCCCCTACACTAGGGTTTACAAAATATCTGCAGACTGGAGAGTCAACTCTCAGATCTTTCTAAAGAAAGTCAAAACCACATTCAATGTGAAGCCCTACTATCCATGCTAAAAAGTTGTTCCGAGGATGACCTTAGATCTTTTGCAGCTAGAACCTTTACTCTCCTATCTCCGTGTCCATCGTCGAACTCTATCTCAGGGCCACCTTGAATTTTTAGAATATCTTCATCAATACTAATCTACCTCTTTGCCAATAGTCGCTACAACTGTCCCTTTGAGTCACAGTTTCTCCTTTCCTTCGGCCTCCTTCTACTCTGGACCTCTTTGTACATTTGACCATTCCTCTGGAAACACCATCGAGCCTCTTTACAGATTCAAACATTTTATCCAAATAGATTCATCCCTCAGTGATCTCAGAATGAACTCATCTCGTTTGCATTTTGTTAGTCTTTTCCACAGGGGTGGTCAATTGATCAAACTGTCGCAGGTCAGCCCTCTTAGCTCCTCCTGATTGGTTAGACATTCACCACGCCAAATGCCCGGGCAGTCAAAAGTGATCCCTATTGAATCGCATGTCGGTGAGACACCATTAGTGTCTCGTCGATGTGATTTCACCATTATGCAGTTATCGACATGACACTAGATAGTCGGCGAGATGTTTTGGCGAGCAATAGAAGTCATATCGAGTCCTCTAAATCCATCAGCAAGACTCCTTCATTTCGCTGAGACATCTTGGCGAAAATGCAAACCTTTCAGCTAACCTCTCTATGTCGGAGAGACTATCGCTTGTCGTTGTGACCTCATAGCGATGTCCTCTTTTTCTCCCCGAGTTCGTTCTATTGATGAGAGTCTTGATGATGCTAGACTCCTTGGGAAAGCTCATCTCTAATGTCGGGGAGACCCCAATGTTTCAAGGAGACCTTTCCCAAAACTTCTTTTTTCTTACCGAGCCCATTTCCTTTTGGTGTGACTTTCTTGTTTTGGCCAAACATTATGCCAAAGCCACAACCTTCTGTCGACCTCTATTTATTTCACTGAGAAATCTTGGAGTTGCCCAGACATTTCACCGAGTGCCCTTTATTCTTCTGGAGTCTCCCCGATCTTAGTTTGTTTTGGCATGACCTTCAAACTTCACTAAGACCTTACATCGAGGTCTTGTCCTTCGCCGAGTGTTCATTTGAGTTCAGCGAGAGTTTTCTTAGTCGATAAGACATCACACCAAACCTTAATTTTTTTGGTGAGCCCATTGTGTCCTTTTGCTGAGACAATCTCACTTCGGGGAGACCTTATATCGAGCCCCTCGTGTCATACTGAAGACTGATCCTTTGGCAAGACCTATGGCAATATCTCCTCCGCGTCGCTGAGACCTTAGCACTTCGGCCAGACATCACAACAAAGGTGAACCACTCTCCTTGATGTATGCTCTTTTCGGTGATAGGCAAGATCGCAGGCATTCGACGAGACCACATACCGAAGAGAACAACTCCCACCGATGCCCCCTGCCTATTTGCACTAGTCGGCGAGACTCTAGAATCTCGCCCAGACATCTCTCCAAAGAAAAACTTATCAGTGAGACTACACCCAATCGTCGAGACTTCTTGGTGACGTTATCTTGCTTTGCTGATATGTGGACCCTTCCCAGTTGGCAGGACCTATGGCGACTCACTTCCGTCGGCAAGACCTAAAGATTTCACCAAGACCACATGTCGAAGAAGATGACTCCCACCAAAGTGCTTACTCATGAGGCAATCAGTAAGACATGAAAATCTCGCCATGACCTCACTCCGATGATGGTTTCTCTCACCAATAGGAATTCCCCAGTCGCTAAAACAATGAAAATTCTTTGCCGATAAGAATCTACATATGACTTCTAATTGTTGTGACCTCTCCGGGGTCTTGCCGATAGGCAAAACAGGCACATATCATCAGAATGCACTGGTAGTTGGGGAGACTTTGATGATCTCATGGCGATATGACCTATAATGTGGAGTATCCAGACTTGATGGAATCTATAATGCAATAGGGCCAGATATGGGGAAAATATGCTCATGGTGGGACTTTTCTGGAAAATTTGCGAGTATGGACAATATGTAATATCATCAAAATTATGTAGTTCTAACACCCCCCTTGGATCCTTAGCAGGCAGATCCAAGCCACCAGTCAGAAAGAGGTTAGGAAAGTCTACCGACCTTTTCCTTAGCTAATTTTCATGACCAACTGGATTGAAGAATGCACCCCAACTGAGCTCCCTTGACAAATATCATCATGTGTATGATTCAATCCTACATTCCACAAATAAAACCATAGTAAAGATCACACAGACATAAGTTAATTAATCAAAAACGTAATTAAAATGAATCATATGTCAGTAGGGTATCATTAAATCTTCAAACAAAATGATCATACAAGCAATTCGGGTTTCAGGCCGACCCTCGGAATCCAAGCCAGGGAGGAATTTCGAAGAATTCTGAGCCAGGTGGATTCCAGTGGAATAAGCATTAAAACACCCATTAGAAACTTAATTCGATCATTATCAACCAAGTAATAGCATGTGAGATCTCAAAATAGCATTAATTACTCATAAAATGCATCATCACTTATTAACTAGTCCCATGTCTCCATACTTCACATTCCACTAGATTTCGGGGAAATCCGCGCGGGACGGATTTCCACGAAGAAGAAGACATTCCAGCAAGCCTAGAACAAATAGGGAACAACGGATTTTGGGAAAATCTGGGGGAGAAGGAAATCCGCGAAAATCTGGTCCAAACAAATTTCCGCTAAGACCGAAAATCCCCCAACAACAACGCTCAGCCAGAGTTTGAGCGAGATCTAGGAAAATACGGAGGAGAAGGAAATCCGTGAAGAAGAAGACATTCCTCGGAGGCCTCGAGGATTTCAGGAAAATCTGGTCCACACAGATTTCCGTGAAGACCAAAAATCCCTGAATGACAGCGTTTGGCCGGAGCTTGAGTGAGATTTGAGAAAATTTGGATTGGGTGGAAAATCCTGAACTTAGGAGAAAACCTGAATTCTGACTGAGGCATAACCAAAATTAGACCAAACAGAACAAAAGATAAAACATGGAGAAACAAAAGAACCCCTAGAGAAAAGCAAATAATAGAGGCAAAGAAATCAAAAGAGAAGGGGGACCCATTTTGATCCAGATCAAAGTGGGGTGGTTATACAAGGCATAACAAATGGCGACCCGGCTAGAAAAATGGTTTAACCATTTTCAAAAATCTAAAGGATTTAGCTACCCAAAACTCTTGGTTCATGAACATCACAACTCCAATTAGGTTAGTTATAAAGAGCAAGGTAGAGCTAGAATCACAAATGTAAGTCAATCAATGGCTACCCCCTGAATCAATGTGTGTGCTTGATTGTGCATCACACTCTCATGAAGTTTTCCTCATCTTTTGGACAACAATGTGTAAGATTTGAGCTACATGAGTTGATTTTCTTTGGTTGTTGTGCAATGATATCCTGGGAATTGCTCTACTGCCAGTTAGGTGTCCATAGCCTCGACAAAGATACCTATAGTTTCCTCACAGCATTGCTCTATTGCCAGTCAGGCGTCCATAGCCCCGGTAGAGATACTAGAATCACCCATTCATATTGAATCATCTTTTTCTTTTTATAATTCTTTTCTTTTTTCTTTTGAAGTTTCAGATATTTCATTTAATTCTCTTTTTCTTTTCAATATGTCAGATGTTTAACATCTAATCTGGGTTGAAAACTACCATGGACCTCATAACAACACTTGGACAATTGGATTTTTCACTCAAGTCTTACAACACTATCATCTTAGGACAAATATACCACTAGAAGAGGAGATGATTTTAATGATTTGTGATAGATTCAGGGGAGCTGATGAAGGATTTCTTACTTGGCACCTTTTTTTCAAAACTTTCCACAACTTTTATTGACAAAAAGCATGAAACAATGAATTGAGGACAAAATCAACTGATCAAAAAACCTAAAAATATCTAAACCACTTCTCTCCTAATGACCAAAGTATGCTTCAAATAACAGCCCACAGTTTCAGGTGGAAAGGATAGATCAACCCCCAAAGAACAAAAAAAAATCAAAGACCAAACAACAAAGGAAACACAAAGGACAGAAGGAAAGAACAAACAAATAAGTAGCAAACTATTTACAAGCAAAGAGTAAATTATCTACACAAGGAGCAGCAGATTATTTACAAGCAGAAACACATAAAGTATTTACAAAAAAATACAAATTATTTACAAACAGGAGACAAAATAAATTATTTACATAAAGAATAATGAATTACTTATATATAGAACATAAATCAACAAGCCTCAAGATTCAAAATAGTGCTTAAGGAATTGCCCATTAACAGGAAAAGGAACAGGTTCTCCAGTTAGGCTACTTAGTCTAAAAACATTTTCTCCTAGGATCTCAGCAATCTAGTAAGGACCTAACCAGAGTTTGTCAAATTTCTGGTGATTTCCTTTCTTTTAACTAGCCTTATCCCATAGCAACACTAGGTCTGATATCATAAAATCCTTTATCTTGGCTCTTTTGTCAAACCATCATTTGACAACAGCCTGATGCCTAAAGAATTGTTGTAAGGCCACATCTCTTTGCTCTTCTAATTTCAACAAAGTAGCTAACCTGACCTCTATCCTATTGTCATTGGAGTAGAATCTTTGCATGAACTCAAGGATAGGTATTTTTAGATGGATAGGAAAGATAGGCTCTTGGCCATATACCAGCTTGAATGGTGAGGTGTTTAAGGTAGCCTTAATCCTAGTCCTATTTTCCCATAATGTGAATATGAGCTGGGTATGCCAGTCTCTAGGGTTATGCTCTAACAGTTTCTTAATGACCCCTAAGAGATTCTTATTGGTTGACTCTGCAATTCCATTACCTTGCAAATAATAATTTGAAGAATATTTCAAGACAATCTTGTGATCATATGCCCAGGAAATAAATTCAGCAGCAGAGAAAGCAGAGCCATTGTCACATACTAGAGCGAAGGGTACCCCAAACCTTGTAGTGATGCATTTGGTGAGGAACTTGATCACTACCTCTGTTGTGCTATTCTTGTAGGGTATAACCTCTGTCCACCTTGTGTAGTAGTTAGTTGTAGTCAAAATAAACTTATGTCTTGTAGAAGAGTTTGGGTTAATGACCCCAATGAAATCTAGTGCCCATTGGGCAAAGGGCCTTACCTCATAGACTAGCTGTAATGGCATGGCTGCATAGCATTCCCTTGGTGCAGAAATATGACAGGTGTGACATGTCCTCACATGATGATGAGAATCTTTGAACACACAAGGCCAATAATAACTAGATCAGAGGATCTGGTGTGCCAAAGAATCTATAGACCCATGACCTATGCCATGTTTGCCATGAAACTTAGAGATCACATGTTGAGCCTCTTGATGATCAAGGCATCTCAGGTATACTCCTTCAAAATTCCTCCTGTATAACAACCCTCCTTTGAGCATGTAATGAGAACTCTTAAATCTTAGGGCTCTCCTTTGAGTGGCATTCATTCCTTCTGGACATCGATTGTTGAGCATAAAGCATATGGTATCAGCATACCAGGGGTCGTTAGAGAAAGACTGGGTCGTATATTGCTGAAAAATGATGTTGTTGCCAGCGTTTGCCATGGACTGAGACAAGCCTATACCCATGACTAGCTTCATAGGGTGTATCTCCATATCGAAGTCTTGTAGGATGGCCATCCATTTGCCTCTCCTTTCTCCCAACTCGCTCTACATCAATAGGGACTTCACAGTTGCGTCAGGAACTACAACGATGACCTGACTTCAGAGAATGTAATGTCAGAATTTATTAACAGCCCAAACCAGCGCAAAAGCTTGTTTCTCTAGTGGTGGGTATTTGATTTCCGCGTTTTTGAATGGAGAGCTCATGAAAGCAATCAGTCTCTCCTCTTCCTTCTCTTTGCGTTGAGTTAAAATGGCCGTGCATGAATGCTTAGAGGAAAAATAGTAAATGTAGAATGGCCTAATGTAATCGGGGCTGGTAAGGACTGACACTTCTGAGATGGATCGTTTGACTTGTGAAAATGCAGCCTTTGCTTCATCTGTCCACTCTATCTAGGCGTCCTTTTTCATCATTTCATTTAGAGGCTTTATGATCTCTGCAAAGCCTATGATGAACTTCCTCATGAAGTTGATTTTCCCAAAGCAAGACCTCATTTCTTTCTTGCTTCTTGGCCTAGTGATTTTAAGAATGGACTCAACTCCGTCTGGATCGATTGAGATTCCCCTTTCTAAAATTATATGTCCCAAAAGCTTGCCCTTTGAGACTCCAAACACACATTTTTTGGATTCAAAGAGCGTCCATACTAGATGCATCATTCCAAAACCTTGGCCCAGTCAGCAGTGTGGTTCAATCGATCTTTGGAGAACACTATTAGGTCATCTATGTAAACAATAATGCACTTACCAATTAGATCCTTGAAGGCTATGTCCATGGCGCACTAGAAAGTGGCTCCAACATTTATCAGACCAAAAGGCATCCTTCTGTATGCAAACATTCCCCACTTTGTAGTGAAAGTCATCTTCATCCTATCTTCAAAGTCGACCATTACCTGATTGTATCTAGAGTAACCATCCAAGAATGACATCATCTGAGATCCATTGATGGTTTGCAAGACCTCGTCCAGTGAAGGAAGTGGGTAGTTATCCTTTTCTGAAGCCCTATTCAGGTTTCTGAATTCAACACATAGCCTAATCTCCCCACTTTTCTTGCAGACTAGGACTAAGTTAGCCACCCATGTTGAATGGCACATAGGGAAGATTATCCTCGTAGACAGTAAATTCTGAACTTCTTTATAAATCAATGTCTCAATCAAGGCATTAACAGGGCGCTACTTCTATCAGAAGGGCTTAACCTCAGGCTTCAAGGGGATAGTGTGAGTCATAATAGAAGCATCAAATGTCTAGAGGTCTTCATACCCCCATGCAATCGCAGCAATATCCTTTTTAACCACCCTCAGTACATCTTCTCTTATTGCTTCAGGGCAGGCCTTCCCTATATAGACATTCCTTTCAGGGCCAACATCGACCAAGTTAACTGTTTCATATTTGCCTCCCTTTTCTTCAAAAATTCTCTCCAAAGCAACCATTGCTTTGGGAATGTTATTATTCTTTAAGTTAAGAACTCCCTTTGTATCACATTCCTCAGGGCTCCAATCCCCTTGATCTCTATTGGACTCATCAATAATTTTCCCCTCAAAAACATCTAAGCTTGCTAACAAGGCTAGAATATGTTGATCATCTTCAAATACTTGGAAATTCTTGATATTGTCAAGAACAGCTAGAGTGGACATTAGTTCCATTAAGAATCTTTTGAATTTGGAGCCTTGCATAGGTTTCAAGGTGCTTGCAGCAAACAGTGAATCAGCTATCTGATTTTCTTCTCTAGGGATTAAGCTAATCCCAACGGCATCAAAGTCTTCGATCAGGTTCCATACCCTGCTTCTAGATGTTGTCAACCTTTTATTGTGACAGGTGTACTGGCTGTGTACCTGCTTGACAACAATTTCTGAATCTCCCTTGACCATCAAGGCAGTGACCTTCTTATGAGCAAACATCAATCCCCGTGCCAGAGCTTCATACTCTGCTATGTTGTTAGTACATCCAAATTGCAACCTATAAGAAGCAAAGAAAGTTTTTCCTTTGAGGCTAGTTAGTACAATTCCAACACCACTTCTTGTCTTAGATTTGGATCCATCAAAGGTGGTAGTCCACAATTGATCAGGGGTTGGAGTTGATTCTTTTGAAGTCGTTATGGGGGTTTGATCTAGAAGAGTCACAGTTGAGGCTACTTGATCTTTTGCATTAGGTATAGGGAAAGGATGCTCTATAAGTTGCTTAGATACACTCCCCAATTCCTACTTAGTTATGTCATCTAACCTGTGGCTATCCTTCTGACAGTCACTAGTGTCTTTGGTTAACCCCTTGGATTTTATTTCATTTGTAAGTGAAGGGGTGTTAAACAAACCTTGGGGCTGCTTCTCATTAGTATACTGATTTGGATATGTGCCTAGAGTAGGTTTGATCTGAGAAGGGATTTCTTTTGAAAGTATGGTATCCCTGGTTAACATGGTTGCTTCCTTGGCCTCAAATGAGAAGCAGTTTGCAATGGTCTAAGGGTGACTTGTGCTAGCTTCCTCAGCTTGGGAAACATGATTTAAAATATCCCTGTAAGGTTGACAAGTCAATTCAGAATGACTTTGGTAATGTACCCTGCACCAATTAGGGAGCAAGAGACTTTGCAGATCTATATTTTCCCCTAAGACTAGTTGGTCTTGTCACAACTTTCTAATCAGGGCCTATTGATTTTCATCAATAGTGGAGTCAGGGGGTTTTTGTTTTGACATGTTCTTAGCATTGAAAACCGAGAAGGTTAGAATTTCCTCTTGTTTATAAACCCTATCTCAGTCTCAAAGTAAGCCACCTCATTAGTACAATCATACTCAGTGATGATATGCTTGAGGCGAGGCTTACTTTCAATCCTAATCTGATTAGGAATCCCTTTCCATGATAGCCACATATGTGAAAAGTCAAGGGAAAGATATCCCCCTAAATTTTTCATCAAATCTCGGCTTAGCAACATACCATAGGTCTCGAGAATATCTGCCACTTGAATATCCATGTTGGTTAGGATCCTAGGATCTGATCCTCCTTGAATGTGTATGTTTCTTAATTCCCCGACCACATTAACCTCTATTTTTTCAAGTTGAATGACCTTCTTATTAGTTTGAATGGGGTTTAATCCTAACTTCTTGCATATGGAAAATGGCATGACATTTCCTGAAGCCCCTGAATCCAATAAACAGTTATGTAGGTTCTTGCCAGAAATTCTTTAACTTAAAAGGAAAGGTGGAGTACCTACTTTGTTTCTATATAAGGCTGCATTCACATCCCCAGTAGGTGCCACCTTGCTCTTTCCTTTTGACTTATTAGCTTGTTCTAGAGCTTTCAGCACTATCTCCCTTTGAGCAGGGTACCACTTTAAAATGTCAAAATATGACAAAGAAGTCTTATGTTTTTACATCTTAGAAACAATGTCGAATTATGTATTATAACTTGGATTACTTTTGAAAACAACAGAGGGGTTACCCTTGTTATGGAGATCAAGCGGACCTTTTGGTGGAGGATGATTATTATCAGCATTTTGATTTGGAGGCACCATGTGGTTAGGAGGCATTGCGGTAGTGAATGGACCCTTACCTTGAATTCTCAGAAAGTGTCCTCCTTTTATTTGAAAAGCTTGGGCATCATATGAATCCTCCTCTAGTTCATTTTCTTCTTGCCTTGGGAATGAAGGTTCCTCCTTAAAGAGCTCATAAGTCATTGCAGTATCCATTGAGTCACTTCTTTTGTTGGAATTCCCCTGGAATGCGTGGGCATCTTGGTGTGCCATCTTGACAACTTTCTCCATCTGAGGGCAGTTTACCTCAGAATGGGTTGCTGTATCATGCAGCCTACACTAGTTAGTCATGAAATTCAGGTCAGCCACATTTGCAGTATGTGATCTCTCCTCATTTTCTTGATAGTTGTGAGGAACTCCACCATTATTGGGACTTGTGTTCCATTGCATATTGTTATTTTTTCTCTAGTTGTACCCTCTGTTTTGGTTTTGATAACCTCTTTGGTTGTAGTTGTTATTCTGATAAGTACCCTGATTGTTGCTGTTTTGATTATGGTAGTTCCCTTGGTTTTGGGAAGGGTTCAACCAAAGCTGAGCCATGTCATTTGTAACTTGAGACAATGTTTTCTTCAAGGTTTCTACCTCATTTGTTAGCTGGACTATCTTCTCACTCTCCACATTCTTAATAGTAGGTGGCTGACCACCATGATTTGGTGTTCCAATTTGGTTATGATAACCCTAAGAATTTTGAGGAATCTGTGATTGTTGGAAGGGCTCAGGAGTTCCAGTAGTAAAGAATGGGACAGGTGGTTGAGTTTGCAATTCAGATATAGGCCCCTAGTGGGAGGAAGACATTCTTGGGATAGTATTGAATTGAGGAGTTGGGCTATGCATCTGATATCCTATTAAAGGGAAACCTCCCCCCAGGCTTCCTTGTTGAGAACTGATTTGCTATTGCAGCTTGATAGCTAGATGTTAGACTTTGGATAGAGAATCAATATCAGCTGGTTGATAAGTCCTTTGCAAGAACAAACCAAGCAAGGGATCTATAACTCTAAAGTATGCTTGGATGGCACTATCCTCAGTAACCAAATAGGGATCTTGCAATCTCCTATACATCCGTTGCAACCTGGTATTGAATAAAGGCAAGGGTTCACCTGGTTCCTTTCTAATAGTGGAAAACTAGTGGTATAAAAGAGCTGGATCCACATAGACCCTAAACTGATTAATGAAAGCATTTTCCAAGTGCGTCCAGGTTAGAATGGAACCTTGAGAAAGATTAAGGTACTAATTGTATGCCATATCCCCTAAAGAGTAAGGGAATAACCTATAGACTACATCATGGTGAGCTATCTGAGCTCTAGTACAAGCATCCTTGAAAGCTTGTATGGGCTCCTTAGCACTCTGTGATTCACCATGAAAGTACTTAGAGCAGAATTTCTCAGGGTTCTTGGGCATATTGTGAAAACCTCTGGGAATAGTCCCTAATGGAGAGGGATTATTCTAAAAGAATTCCATTGGTAGCGGTGGTGGTGGTTGAGCTAGCTATTGTATGGGTTGAACAAGTTGTGATGACAATTGAGATGGACATGATGGTGGATTAATGGGTACCCACTGGGGTATTGGTGAAAATCCTAGTGGAGTGAGCAGAGCTGATAAGGGTGGTATGATGGTGGCCCCAGTTTTGCGAACCTTGTGTCTTGTTGGGGTCTTGAGTTCTATCAATGGTGATGGATTTTCAGCTGATCGGAGAACTCTGTGGGGCTTCTCTGATGAGAAAGACTCAGCTTTATCTACTTTTCCCTTCTAGGCCCTCCTTCTAGCGCCAATTCCTGTTGATGGTGATTTTGGCACCACAACAATGCAAGAAGAATATTGCTATTCTGCTTCTCCTAAAAGAGAAAGGCAACACATGGATGCCTTAGCTCCCAAGGTCTTTGTAGTTGGGTCTCAACTTTGCTGATGTTACTCAGTGGTCAATGCAACAGTAATGTTCAAGGGGCCTGCTAGTGTTGAGCTTCTGGATCGTTCTAAGATCAAGCATGAAATAAAACCTATTCTAATAGGGGTTTTAAAGAAACAACAAAAGATAGATCAGGGTTTTTAAACATAAAAGAACAATAGTTCATCCAATCTTAACCAGACTTTTTAACTTCAAGGAATTTGTAAAACAAAACTACAGAACAAAGTAAACTTGTGATTGACACACAACTTCTTTCATTCACAATGTTAATTCACATAACAGATTTTAATTACCATTTAAATAAAACACAAAATAATATTTCATTCCTTGAAGACTTCACAAATCAAATGATCAATTAAGACAAATATCATTTAGGAACACAACATGAAGTAGATTAAACTCCGATTGCTTCTACTATTAATAAAATAGATAAGCAATATTTACAAAGATGGAACAATCACTAGTGTACAGAGAATCTGAGGCTCCAGATTGTTTCCAACTACACTAAGAGAACTTAGAAAATACATTACAGTCTATACTAAAATCTAACTGCTAACCAAGAAGACAAGAGAAGCTCTCATTATTGAGAATCAAGATGCAACTCTATCTCCTTCTGTTAACTGACTAACTCCTAACAGTTCTAATTCTAAATAGCTCTCAGTCTAAAAGTCCTCTAAATCTAGAAGTTCTAATCTAGAAGTGCTATATAAGTTCTAAACTTTACAAACAGGAAAAAATGCCTTATATACAAAATGCATCAATAGGAATGTGTTGTCCCCTGCACTAGGGTTTACAAAATATCTACAGACTAGAGAATCGACTATCAGATCTTTCTAAAGAA
This sequence comes from Sequoia sempervirens, assembly GCA_007258455.2. Taxonomy (NCBI): domain Eukaryota; kingdom Viridiplantae; phylum Streptophyta; class Pinopsida; order Cupressales; family Cupressaceae; genus Sequoia; species Sequoia sempervirens. The sequence continues at coordinate 72,210,040 of VDFB02000363.1, forward strand.
AGTCAAAACCACATTCAATGTGAAGCCTTGCTATCCATGCTGAAAAGTTGTTCTAGGGACAACCTTAGATCTTTTGCAGCTGCGGCCTTTACTCTCTTGTCTCTGTTTCCATAATTGAACTCTATCTCAAGGCCGCCTTGAATGTTCATAATATCTTCAACAATATTGATCTACCTCTTTGCCAGTAGTCGCTACAACTGTCCCTCTGAATCACAGTTTCTCCTTTCCTTTGGCCTCCTTCTACTCTGGACCTCTCTGTATGTTTTACCATTCCTCTAGAAATGCCATTAGGCCTCTTTGCAGATTTGAACATTTTATCCAAATAGATTCATCCCTTAGTGATCTCAGAATGAACTCATCTCATTTAAATTCTGTTAGTCTTTTCCACAGGGGCGGTCAATTGATCAAACTGTCGTAGGTCAGCCATCTTAGCTCCTCCTGATTGGTTAGACATTTGCCATGCTAGATTCCTGGGTAGTCAAAAGTGATCCCCATTGAATTGCATGTCGGTGAGACACCATTGGTGTCTCGCCGATGCGATTTCACCATTGTGCAGTTATCGGCATGACACTAGACAGTCGGTAATATGTTTTAGTTAGAAGTAGAAGTCATATCGAGTCGTCTAAATCCATCGGCAAGACTCCTTCATTTCGCTGAGACATCTTGGTGAAAATGCAAACCTTTCAGCGAACCTCTTGATTTCGGCGAGACTATCGCTTGTTGTTGTGACCTCATAGTGATGTCCTCTTTTTCTCCCCAAGTTCATTCTATCAACGAGAGTTTCGAAGATGCTAGACTCCTTGGGTGAGCTCATCTCTGATGTTGGGGAGACCCCAATGTTTCGGGGAGACCTTTCCCTGAACTTCTTTCTTCTTACCGAGCCCATTTCCTTTCAGTGTGACTTTCTTATTTTGGCCAAACATTATGCCGAAGCCACAACCTTCTACCAACCTCCATTTCTTTTACTGAGACATCTTGGAGTCATCGAGACATTTCCCCGAGTGTCCTTTATTCTTTTGGAGTCTCCTTGATCTTAGTTTGTTTCGGTGTGACCTTCAGACTTCACTAAGACCTTACACCGAGGTCTTGTCCTTCACCGAGTGTTCATTTGAGTTTGGCGAGAGTTTGTTTAGTCGATGAGACATCTCACTGAACCTTAGTTTTTTTGGCGAGCCCATTGTGTCCTTTCGCTGAGACAATCTCACTTTAGGGAGACCTTATATCGAGCCCCTCATGTCATATCGAAGACTGATCCTTCGGCAAGACCTATGGCGATATCTCCTCCACGTCACTGAGACCTTAGCACTTCAGCCAAACATCACAACAAAGGTGAACCACTCTCCCTGATGTATGCTCTTTTCGGCGATCGGCAAGGCCACAGGCATTCGATGAGACCACATACCGAAGAGAACAACTCCTGCTGATATCGCCTGCCTATTTGCACTAGTCGGTGAGACTTTAGAATCTCACCCAGATGTCTCTCTGAAGAAAAACTTATTGGCGAGACTGCACCCACTCGCTGAGACTTCCTGGCAATGTTATCTTGCTTTGCTGATATGCGGACCCTTCCTGGTCGGCAAGACCTATGGCGACTCACTTTCATTGGCAAGACCTAAAGATTTTGCCAAGACCACATGCCAAAGAAGATGACTCCCACCGAAGTGCTCACTCATGAGGTGATCGATAAGACATGAAAAGCTCGCCATGACCTCACACCAATGATGGTTTCTCTCACCGATAGGAATTCCCCAGTCGCTGAAACAATGAAAATCCTTTGCCGATAAGAATCTACATATGACTTCTAATCCCTGTGACCTCTCCGGGGTCTTGTCGATAGGCAACACAGATGCATATCATCAGAATGCACTGGTAGTCAGGGAGACTTTGATGATCTCATGGTGATATGATCTGTAAGGTGGAGTATCCGAACTTGATGGAATCTATAGTGCAACAGGGCCAGATATGGGGAAAATATGCTCATGGTGGGACTTTTCTGGAAACTTTGTGAGTATGGACAATATGTAATATCATCAAAATTGTGCAGTTCTAACACCCCCCTTGGATCCTTAGCAGATAGAGCCAAGCTACTAGTCAGGAAGAGGTTAGGAAAGTCTTGCCAACCTTTGCCTTAGCTAATTTTCATGACCAACTGGATTGAAGAATGCATCCCAACTGAGCTCCCTTGACAAATATCATCATGTGTACGATTCAATCTTGCATTCCACAAAGAAAACCACAGTAAAGATCACACAGACAGAAGTTAATTAATCAAAAACATAATTAAAATGAATCCTATGTCAGTAGGGTACCGTTAAATCTTCAAACAAAATGATCATACAAACAATTCGGGTTTCAGGCCAACCCACAGAATCCAAGCCAGGGAGGAATTTTGGAGAATTCTAAGCCAGGTGGATTCCAGTGGAATAAGCATTAAAAAACCCATTAGAAACTTAATCCGATCATTATCAACCAAGTAATAGTATGTGAGATCTCAAAATAGCATTAATTACTCATAAAATGCATCATCACTTATTAACTAGTACCACGTCTCCATACTTCTTCACATTCCACCAGATTCTGGGGAAATCCACGCGGGATAAATTTTCGCAAAGAAGAAGACATTTCGACAAACTCAGAACAAACAAGGAACAACGGATTTTGAGAAAATTTGGGGGAGAAAGAAATCTGCGAAAATCCGGTCCATGCAGATTTTTGCGAAGACCGAAAATCCCCCAACAACAACGCTCAGCCAGAGTTCGAGTGAGATCTGGGAAAATCCAAAGAAAGTAATCCATGAAGAAGAAGAAATTCCTCGGAGGCCTCGAGGATTTCGAGAAAATCTGGTCCACGTGGATTTCCACGAAGACCAAAAATCCTCGAACGATAACATTTGGCCAGAGCTTGAGTGAGATTCGGGAAAATCCAAATTGGGTGGAAAATCCCGAACTCAGGAGAAAACCCAAATTTTGACTGAGGCAGAACCAAAACTAGACCAAATAGAACAAAAGATAAAACATGGAGAAACAAAAGAACCCCCAGAGCAAAGCAAATAATAGAGGCAAAGAAATCAAAAGAGAAGAGGGACCCATTTTGATCTAGATCAAAGTGGGGTGGTTATCGAAGGCATAACAGGTTACTAAAGCAGTTATAAGATGCACGTGTTTCAAATCAATGGAGATGTTATAATCTCGGTAGAAAGGTGCTCGATGGTTAATAACAACGCTGGTGACCGTGTTGAACGAACGAGATTGCCAATGGTTGAGATCCATGGTTTCCTACCATCGCGTGATCAAAAGTTGTGAGTTCTTTATTGATTGCGATATCACGGGTGGGCGCCACGTGGATCTCCTTAGCAATGAGTAGTATGGTGGGGCAATGGCTACCTAGCCTACAAAAAGGCATGGGCATCTACATGGCTTATGCTTGCCGCACTTTTGTTAACAGTTGTCAGTGTAAGTTAATGTACATTTCATTAATTAGCTGCTGCGTGCTTCCTTAGTATGTTCAATATAATTTTTTTTCTTTAAAAAATTATTCTCTACTTTTAAAAACTTTTAAAAACTATTGTATATTTAAATTCTTAAAAATATAGAATAAATTTTTGTTCTTTAAAAAAAAATTTTGTTTTACTTTGAATTATTTTAAATATAATTAATAAAATAATTTTGAACTAACTGTTTCATATTTTGTTATATACATTTAATAAATAAAATAAAATAAAAATATCAATTTTTAAAATATGATTGATACACTAGTAGCATTTGGAGCACAACATGAAAGAAAAGATTAGAATTACTTTTAGTTATAAAATTAAGGTTAGGGTTAGATATATTTAGTTATGGTTGGGGTTAAAAATAGTGTCAGTGTTAGTTTTACGATTAAGTTTAGGGTTAGAGTTAGAGTGAGAATTATTGTTGAGATTGAATCATAACCCTAATCTAACCTTAACCTTAAACCTAATTGAACCCTAACCTATTTGTAATTGAGTTTTAACTCTAACCCCAACCCTAACCATATCATTGAACCCAAGCTTTATCCTAGAACCCAACTCTAATTAAATGGTAAACCTAACCTAACCTTAACCCTAATGTTAATCCCAACCCCAAGTCTATATATAATTATAATCCTAACCCTTCTCATTCTAACCCTAATTATAATTATAATTATAATTCTAACCCTAACCATAATTCTAATGCTATTCATAATCCTTAGTTTAACACTAACCATAGTTCTCATGGCAACCTTAACTCTAATTATAACCCTAATCAAACCCCGACCTTAACCTTAACCCTAACCTTGAGCTTAATTAAACCCTAACCTTAACCTTAAGCCTTAACTTAATTAAATCAAGATCCTAGCTCTAACCCCAAACTCATATATGTGAGATAATTATAATTTACCAAAACCCTAACCATAATTGAATCATAACCCTAATTGAAATATAATCCTCCATTTAATTGAACCCTAACCATAATTGAATCATAACCCTAATTGAAATATAATCCTACCTTTAATTGAACCCTAACCCTAATTGAATCGTAATTTGAACCCTAAGCCTAATTGAACCCTATTTTTAACTCTAAGACTAATTAAACACTATTTCTAACCCTAACCCTAAGCCCATCTAAATCCTAGCCCTAATTGAACCCTAACCCTGATTGAATCATATTTAAACCCTGACCCTTAATGAGCACTAACCCTAATTAAACCCTAACACAATTGAACCATAATTCTAACCATAATTTAATACTAACACTAACCTTAATCCTAATAACATATTATTAGGGTTATGTTTATTAATGTCTTAATATTAGTTTATAAATTCAACATCAATTATAAATATTTTAAAATAAATTAAGTATTTCAATCTAAAATTTTAATATTTGACATTACAAATAAAATTAAACTAAATTCTAATTTTTAAAATCCATAAAATATTTATTATCTATTTAGTTTTACTAATTATCTAATACAATTAAATTAAATTAAATTAAATATTCATTTTAAATTAATTAAACAATTATTAATTAGAATTTTAGAATAAATTAAGAAATAAAATCTATATAAAATCAACTTTTCTATTTTTTTTTGTGTCCAAATCATTTCATTTTCTAAAATTATACTAAATTCTAGATATCATAATTAAACACAAAACTTTATTCTATTCTAATCCTAACCCTAGTTAAACCCTTACCCT
>VDFB02000363.1:72215336-72338174 GCA_007258455.2 Sequoia sempervirens
ACTTCATTAGGGTTTGGCAATAAATCTTGCATGCATTGCAGAACTGTAGATGACTCAAGGTGATTTTAGGGTTCCTACACCTTGATGTATATAAATAAGAGCTTTTGCTCATTTGTAAATAACTTTTGCTTGAGAGAGAAATATATGCTGCGCCTACCTTTCCCTCAATATTGCTCTTTTTGGTACTTGTTCATGTGTCTTCACTATTGCAATTGATTGTTATGCCACATAGGGTTTCGAAAGATTGTAATGCTGAATTCTTTCCATAGTTTAGGTATATCTGTTTGAGCATCTTTATCATTGAAATCAATTGTTATGCCACATAGGGTTCCAAGAGATTGAGGTGATAAGGCTGTTTTGTGTTAATTTACCATTGTGATCGATCGTTATGCCACATAGGGTTTCGAGAAGTTGCAGCGATAAATCTGTTTCGTGAATCTTTATCAATATAATCGAAGGTTATGCCACATAGGGTTTCGTGAGATTATAAAGATAAAGGCTGTTTTGTGAAGGCTTTGCTGTTTCGATCAAGTGTTATGCCACACAGGGTTCCATAAGATCGTCTTAGTGAATTCTTAAATCTGTTGTATCCAATAAGCTTGTTTAGATTGAGATGATAGTTGTGCCACCTTGCCCTCAAGTAGAGAGTCTAAACATGCTTATCGTCCGATAGTCATACCTTGCTCCGTTTCCTCTTGCTCTGTTTTCCTGAGGAGATTGGATAGATATAAGTTGTAGTTTAGTTGATTTGCGAAACCAGAGAAAACTCAGCTGCAACGTGTAAGTTCTTTCAAGAAAGCCTTGTGCCTCTAGCAGCTGAAACAAAAAGACAGGACATAGTTTTAGCTTATTTTCCTTTGCAAGTACATTTGTCAAAGCATAACGAGGGAGCTTCCCCTCCATAATTTGAAGAGCACTCATTGCGTAGTGTGCATAGGCTGTTCATAACAACTTCTACTCCAGAGGTGTTAGTTGTTACGCCAACAGATAGTAATCATAGGACTTGAATTCTCCTTCGCCATTACCAACTACACCTTTGCAAATCAGGTCAGCATATCTATAAGTTCTAGCAAGCAAATACACAACATAGGAACTCATATGGAAGGTTTTGGTTCTCTCCAAGCTGACCAACTGCTCGTGGAGACTATCACTGATCATCCTTGACCAGTTGAACATTTTTACTGCAGAAGTTATTTCATCAATCAAATAATACATCCAGGTTTCAAAGGGCGCACCCTGAGGATTGCCCACTATTCTGTTCAACAGCAAAACAATGTCTCTGTACTCTTCCTTAAAATCAATTCTAGACAACTTCTTGGGCATCTTTTTGGCAGTGGGTCTGGGCTTCACCAACCATGACTTGTTCATGTTTGATGCACAAAGGTCTTGTTGATCTTCATAAAGTTTTTGTGCATCATCCTCGGTTCGGTAAGACGTCCTGTTGTAGGTTGGGATTCCAAATGTTTCTTGTATAGCAGGCTCAATTAAGTATGCCAGTATTCTTCCATCAGGTACTTCAATCTGTCTTTCCTATGCATTATAGTGCAATGCACATTCTACCATGAGTTCCGGACATTCTTTTGCTAGCGGAATAGGTAGGAATCCATCACTTCCATACATCCTCTTTTTAAAATCATCAAAGTCTACATGGCCGAGGTCGGTGTCCACAATGTTTTTCCACTTAGAGTTGATCTTGGACTCGAGTTGCGAACCCTTGCTGGCAAACTTCATTTTGTAATTTCTCGAAGATAAATCTGCAAAAATGCACAAAAAGAATATTAAAATTCACAAATTAAATTTTATTTACTTGAAAAATATTCCAGCCAACTAATAGATTAAATTTTCGTGAAAGATCATGCTGGAAATGAAAGAATTTATCCGATAGATGAATGAAGTTTTTGCCAGAATAAAGGTAGAGAATGCAAATCTGCCTCGTATTCTAGAAAAAATAAAATGGAAAAGATCACTATGCTGGCTGGTTAAGTTCGCCTTTCTTCCTTCTGCTTCAAATTTCTCAACTTCTTCACAACCTTTCTTACCTTAGACAAAATTACTTCTCACAACTTTGCTTTCGAAAGATGAATGAAAAAAATGAGAAGTAAAACCCATTATAAAGATGAAAAGTTCAACTTATTTAGCAAAATCTAATTATTTCCATTTAGTCTAGTTCGAACTTGGCCTGTACTTCTCTCTCGAATGGCAATTTTGATTCTCAACATTAGTTTCTGGGAAAGTTGCTAAGTTTGGTGCCACTTCAATGAAGTCTTTTTGTCTTTTTCCAAAAATTTGAATTTCTTCTTTTTTGATGTTGGAAAAATAAAAATTAAAAAATTAAAATAACATTTCATGTGTTATTTTTCCAACCTTCTTTTTAATCATTTTAATTAGGGCACTTTATTTTTGTCCTAAGGCAAATTTAATTTTTTCTAAGTTATTCATTTTCTTTGCCTATGGTGAATCTTTTCCTCCAGTCAATTTTGCCATAATTTCTCATAATTTCCCAAGTCTTTGGCGAATTTTGTCAGCATCTAGACATGTCGTCTGATATTTTAATGTTTCAATGTCTAGACTTAGGTAAAAATTTCGATTTTCTCCACTTCTCTACATATGGCAGACTTCATCAAGTGTTTGGCAAGCTCTTTGTTGGCTAGGCGAACTTGTCAAGTGTTTTTGCCATGTATTTAAGCCTTGGGCGGACTTGTCAAGGGTTTTTGCCACCTTACACATGCTGGCGGACTTTCCATTGTGTTAAGACATCATCTTTTGAGTGAGGCGGACTTTACTTATTGTCATGCCATTAACTCTTCATGGTGGGCGGACTTGACCTATGTCCATGCCATCTCTCTCTTGCTTGGAGTGGACTTTGCTTAAGTTCATGCCACTCTACATAGGGCGGACTTTGCATTGGGTTGTGCGATTCACTTTTATTCCAAAGGCAAACTTAGCACATGTTCATGCCATTCATTCTCCATGGTGGGCGGACTTAGCTTTGGATCAAGCCATTCCCAGGGTGGACTTCATCAATGTCTATTCCATGTCTTGATCTCCCTATGGCGGACTTCTCCATTGCTTGTGCCATGACCAACACTTAGGCGATTTTTCATACCTTCATTTGTTTCTCTCAATGTTTCTCACTTATTTCCATTTTGGGGTCTTCTAAAGCTGATGTTGTTGAAACCATGACCCGGGCACTTTCTAAAGATGGAAACACTATCAAAAATAGAAACTTTTCCAAAAATAGCCCCTAAAAAATAGGAAGTCCAAAATAGGCCAAAAGTGCCAAAAATAAAGTCCCTAAAAAAATAGGGGGTCCAGAGTGAAAATCCCCAAAAAGTAGGTGTCAAAATCTGTTGAAATATGGTAGCTTCGGTCAGATATAGAAATGATGATCATATGTGTGTGTATACATATGTCAGTATGTAAGTATGTACACATATATATATTAATTGTATACATCATCATTTTATATCGAAATCTACTACATTCCAAGTATATTATCAATCTGCATTTAGAGGTTATTAATTGCGGATTATTAGCATTTCATGTTTCATATAGGATCCCGATTGAGCATCATTATCGGTGATCATTTCCAGATTGGATATTGTTTATTTGTGCAAGATAAAATCAGATTGAACTTAGTAAGCATTTATGTTTATTAAGTAACTAACTCCGAATTGGTGATCGGGTGTTTAGTTTAGATGAAAAGGCACAATTCCTTAGACATCTCATGAACGGACATGCCTCCACTTTGTGGAGACATGTCCGCTCATGGGATGTGTCTCTTCCTTATATATTTAATGTAGATCTGATCCACAATTGGAGACACTGAAATCAATAAATGTTCTGCTCTTGTAGATCGAATACCATTAAAGAAAAATTCAGACTTGTGAATTCATGATCAGTATTTTTCAATATTGCTTTGGCATCAACTTCATATTTATCAAGTTAAACATTCTAGTTATAATCTGAAAGAAATTTAATCATTTTAACAGAATTGACTCAAACGACAGTCGATCTTCGTCCTTCAGACCCTCTAAGCATTGTAATGACGTTTGCACACTGATTCGGGCTCAAATTCTTCACTTCGCTTGGGCGACCATTCAAAAACTCAAACTCTAAACTCCCAAATAGAGGTCAAATGAAACCAAAGTGCAACGACAAAGCCGTAAAAAAGCAAACTACTAGGGTCCCCATTTGTAATGGGGCGATGTGTGATAAGGTCACAACAAAGCTATGCCATAAGGTTCTTGTTAGTATTTGAGTTCCACAGAAAAAATTTAGAACAAATTCATCAAAGAAAAAAATCATGATTAAATTTGAATAATATAAATCAGCAATTTTTATTTAAATAAATATTAACCTTAAAATAAAAATATTAAAATTTTAATAAATTTTAAAATTAATTCTAACCTAAATATATTGAATATTGATAATGGTTTATAAAATTGCAAATTTAATTAAAAAGCTCAAAAGCTAAAAAGCATAACTACTAAAATTTAAAAACTAATACATAATTTTTTTATAAATGAAAGTTTTTTTTAAAAAGGGAGCTTCTGACATCAGCCTAGCAAAGCCAACATCAGCCCTGTAGTGCCACCATCACCCTGCATTTTATTCTTCTTTTTTTTATATTTTCCTAGTAAAAAAACCATCAAAAATGCCTGAAGCAGAATTAACCCTTACATGTTTTCCATTCACAAACTGTATGACCATGTGCAGATGAATCTGATGGCAATTTCAAATCAATTTTTGGGGTTTTTTAAATGCTCAATGGATTTCAAATTTCTATGATAAAATCCAGCAAACTCTATGGCATGGGACTTAAAGTTATTAGTTTGGAAATGATCTTATAGATCATATAGTAGAGCACAATGGGCATATATTGTTCTAATTTAAATGCCTTTGCTGGTTTTGAGATTAACACTACATTTTTTGCAGTCAAGTAAAAATAATTTTCAAGCTAACACTTTCTCCGAATTCATTTTGCACTAGCAAACTCTGTGGCATGGGACTTAATGTTAGATCATAAAGTACAGCACAATGGGCATATATTGTTCTAATTTAAATGCCTTTGCCGGTTTTGAGATTAACAATACATTTTTGGAAGTCAAGTAAAAATAATTTTCACACTAACACTTTTTCCCAATTCATTTTGTACTAAGCATACTCTTTAGAGGAACAACAATACAGAGGAAAGATGGAAGGCAGGAAGCGAGAAGATGGTAGTTTTGCAGATGCAAAAGGCGAGTTTTAAGTGATCTGGAAGGGATAGTTGGAACAAACTCGAAGAGTTAAGAGGATCCAATGGATGGAAAAACACAATGTGGGAATCCCCACATGGTGGGCCTTTCAAAGGAAGAGAATAGAGGTGGAATCAAGGTTAATAATGCTTTTTGGTCTTCTAGGGAAGGACAGGATCCTTTGGGGCATCAGCACTCAAACAATGCTCAGGATGGGGGTAATGAAAACACCTTGGTAAAAGAAAAATCCTTGGGAGGGATGGCCATTCAAGATGTGGGCCAGCCTCGAGATTGGTAGGATTCAAACATAAGGGGAAAATCTCCTCATCTCTTGCATTGGTGAATTCTGATCCAAGTCCACATGAATTCTCTTATAATGTCCTTGATATTATTGTGGACAAAGGAGTGTCAAAAAATGGAGATGTCCTAAGTAGGAAAATTTATGGATGCTAGACCAAACATTGATGTTGTTAGGGCCTGGACCCATAAGAAATGGCAGACTAAAGGATAGATGGATATTGCTGCCATGCCCAAAGGTTTCTTCTCTTTCTCCTTCACTTGTGAGGAGGAATTTGACAATTCTAATTTGGCTCTAAAAAGATAGTCTACTAATTTTAATCCTTCTTAGGACTCCTTTAATGTGGCTCCAACCTAGGTTAGATTACCAGTTCTTCCCATTGAGTTTTGGGATGACGAGGTATGTAAGGGGTTAGCTAGTGCCTTTGATCGACTTTTGACTATCGCTCCTATGACTACCTCTAGGCGTAGATTGGTTTTTGCAAGGATTTGTGCTTGTATTCATCAAGCAACCATCTTTCCATCTCAGATATCTATCAAGTCAAAGTTGAGGGATTGGAAACAAATATTTGAATTTGAAACATCCCCCTTTGCCTACTTTAGATGCAAGAAAATGGGTCATTGGGTGAAATAATGCCCTAGTTTAAACAATAGAAAGGTAACTAAAATCGGGAGACAAATAGAACCCATCAATACTAGTGATAAGGGGGATGATGATGTAACCATTTTAGGGTTCTGTTGCTCTACAATTGGAGATGTCTTTCTCGATTTGGGTCCGCATGATTAGAGGGATAATTTGAGGTTACTGGTGAGCTCAGATGGCGTAGAGGATCTCTATGATGCTTTTGGATGTTATTTCAAGCTTTTGAGCTCCAAGATTCTTGGAGGGAGCTTCTATTTATAGTAAGTCACCCAATTGGCTTCATTCATCATTATTATTCATCGGGATCACTCCAATGCAGTTGGTTTCCGATTTTGATGCATTTGGGCAGTTTCTCCAAAATGAGTATATTAATGGCTTTATTTTAATTAAATTGCTAAGATTGCCATATATTAATTAAAATATTTTAAAAGGCCCTTAGTGTTATCATCAGAACCAAGATGAAGTGTTTTAAATCATTGATGTCTTAAACTGGGGCCTTGCAAGTCAAACTATCACCGTGAAGTTCCTAACCTGTTGTGTATGATTTTTTTGTGTTTTCCTTGATTTGTGATTGATTTGTTTTGTCACATAGATAGAACCATTTCATACAAATGTGGCCAATCCAATAAATAGCATACATGACAAAATGACGGAGTTCATTACTTCATGATTTCAACTGTATTTCAAATCAGTGTACCTAATGTCTCTGATAGAAATTAATACAGACTTGCATTTCAGGATTGATAATGTTTTTCTGTGCATGATTAGGGCTGTGACATGGCTGATATAATCGTGGAGTAAATGGTATGATGTACAGTATTATGGTGCAGATTTAATTAGACTCAACACAGATTATTACAGCAGATCACACCAGAAAAATGCACCAGCAAGGTTTAGTAATAGTCTAAACAACTTTCCAAAGAACTCAGATTTGAAATGTGAACTTTCAGGCCTTTCTCAATAGGTTTACAATGAACAGCAACACTAAAAAAAAGGTTACAATTAACTCAGATTTCATAGATGACAGATTTACAATATTTTTAACCATGACACTGAGAATCAGAAAATACAGAGAAAGATAATGACTGTCCTGGCCTGAATACAAGCTGCCATGTCTAGAAACAACGTCAATACAGTGAGTTCTTGTTAATAGTAAGTGGAAGACTAGTAACAGGTGACTTGTCAAGGTTCACAATGTGCAAAAAGGGAGTTACAAGACCATTACAGCATGTCATTGCAAGTTCTCAATGAGATACCATAAACAATCCAAACGTATGAGTATATATGAGAACATTTGATACCCAGACCTGGCAAAAATCGCTTTCCAAGGTATATGAAGGGCACGAACTGAGCTGCAACACCTCCAGCAATGATGAAACTCCCGCACTAAACACTCAGCACCATATATCCAGGTGAATCGACCCTCATAGCAAGTTTAGAAGCAAAAACTAAGAGCCACGACCTCCCAGGTTAAGTCGCCCAGCACCTATGAGCTCACATGTCTTCTCTTTGGTCTCCAAAACTAACAGTATGCCAAGAAGAAGCTTGCATAAGACTGAAATCCTCCCAGCAGAAACATGTCTTCTATTATTTCCCCTGTAATGTCCCCATTCTTTCACGAGCATCAAATATGGTGGATTAGCCTATAACATCAACCCTCATAGGCTAATGGTTCTGGATAGAAGGTCACTTGAACGGGCACTTGGTCGTGAATTTGTAATATTGATATCTGGAGTATGGTGATAGGGTGAATTTGTGCATTTGGCGTGATAATTGTGCTTAAAATTATGATCTCCACCTTTTATTTCACCTTCTCTGGCTTAGGGACCATGTGTCTATTATTTAAAGGGGTCACTTTATATTTTTCAGTTACTATTCATTGATAAAGTGAAAAAAGAACATAACTTAAGTGAATAGTGCCATTTTAATGAATAGTGATTTCAATGTGAAATTATAAAAGAAAGAGGAGAAGTTCGACCCCCTCATGTTTTGAGTTATTTTGCTTGCTTGGCTTGTGAGTTTGGAGTTTGGGAGAGAGTGAAAACTAGGGTTTCCTGATTTCTGCAGTGGGTGAGCCTAGAGGGGGCTTATTGTTCGTTTACGAGCTGCTTGAGGGTGTGAAAGACCATCTTAAAGTTGCTGATCAGAGTTTGGTTACTTCATTTGGAGTCATATATTGCTGTTTACAAATGATTAGAGCAATCTTCTGGAAGGGATTCTGCTGCCATAGACTCCATTTGCATCTACGAAGGAGCTGTTCGCATTTGAGTGAAGTTTGGAGCTGATTTTTGCACCTACAGCCAGCTGCCATTTCATGAGGGGTTCAATCAGCATAAAGAAAAAAGACGCCTTCTTATAGTGGCTGCAATTACTTCAAAAAGGGGCACCCTTACCCTAAGAAGACTTCCAATCCAGATTTCGGTGGGAGAAGTTTGTATTTCATGTTGTGTGAGCAATTTACTTGGGGCGGGTACTGTAGCAAAGCACTATTCACAGTTGTAAATGTCATCAAATCTTATCAGAGCTGGAACCTAAAAGACTTATGGAAATTCTAAGTCTGAAATTTTGTGTAAGAATTCTGAGTCAGATTTTATACTTTTGTATTTTGAATGTGCTGATTGCAGAACATTAATTAATTTCGATGTTTGCAAGATAGAAATGACTTCCCATTTATATAATGGGAGAAGACACGTTCAAAGGAGATGCGTCTCATGAGAGGACAGGTCTCCACAAGGTGGAGACACGTCCGCTCATGGGACGTGTTCCTTGAGCGCGCCGGTACCCTTGTTAAATTCGGTAGTTACCAATTATCAAGCTTTTCCCAACAAGCAAACAAAGATTCGAATTATCCTTGAATACGTTTATATTTAAGAGTAGTTCGATTAAATATAAAAGATGATGATGCATAAATGCAATCATCATTTATATCTGACCAATGCTATCTTAAATCAACACTCCCTCTTAGCTAGGGAAGATACTTCAAAACGAATAAGAGGAGATATCACCTTCACACGTGATATCGAAGATATGATATGTTTCTTCAATATTGTCAAGTCACATGACATTCTTCATAACACATCTTCATTATGGTATGTGTACTGACATCTAATCACATGATGTCTACCATAATAATTCATGGCATGTCCACGGATATATAATTATCCACCATGATCATCTCTTAAGGATCACAATGATCTTCAAATGACATCAAGTCCCATGATATCCATCAAAGTGTCCAAGAGATACTATCATGACATGTCCACAGATATCAAGTCACATGATATCTATCATGATAGTTCAACTCAACATTGTAGAGTCGTCACTTTACAATGTCACATACAAGTGTTCATTATTAGAAAGATCGTCACCTTTCAATAGTGTACACAGGGGGAGCGGGCCCATAAGGTCATGGAGTTAAATACATGACAAAAGAGTTTACACATTAAACATCTTTAAAAATATTAGTACAACTTCTAAACAATTTGAATTTCAAACATACTATCAACTTACATTTCAACCATACCAGGTTTCTTCCTAAAGTGTTCAACCTTGACTCTGGAGAGAGGTTTGGTGACAATGTCTGCAGTTTGATCATTTGTACTAATATACTCCAACTGGATTACATTCCTTTCTACCATATCTCTTACATAATGGTAGGGGATCTCAATATGCTTAGATCTATCATGGAATACTGGATTTACAGAGAGCTTAATGCAACTCTGATTATCACAATGAATGATAGTAGGATTCAAGGGTTCACCAAAGAGTCCCACAAGCAATTTCCGGAGCCAAACTGCTTCTCTTGCCCCCATAGAGGCTGCAATGTATTCAGCTTCTGTCGAGCTTTGTGCTACTGAAGATTGTTTTTTGAAAATCCAAGAGATCATGGCTGATCCTAAACTGAAGCAACATCCTGATGTGCTTTTCCGATCGGTTACACTTCCAGCCCAATCTGAATCAGAGTATCCATGTAGGTCTAGTTGTTCATTTTTGTAAAGAAGACCATATCCAATAGTGCCTTGAAGATATCTCAATATATGTTTCACAGCCATAAGGTGAATTTCCTTTGGCTCACACATGAACTGGCTTAGAGCATTCACTGCATAGCAAATATTAGGTCTGGTGTTAACCAGGTACATTAATGATCCAATCATTTGTCTCTATAGGGTTGAATCTGCACACTTGGATTCTACTGCTGCTTCTTTCAGTTTGTGAAGATTGGTTTCCATAGGTGTAGACATGGGTCTACAATCCAACATTCCAAATTTCTTCAGAATATCAATAGTATACTTTCCTTGGTTTAGTATGATGCCATTTGGTTTTTTGCCAGACTTCCAAACCTAGGAAGTAGTGTAAAATGCCCAAGTCTTTCATGTCAAACTCCGAAGTTAGATCCTTCTTTCCTTGAGCAATGAGGTGATCTCCTGTTATCAGCAGGTCATCAACATATAAAATAATTATTCACATATCACCTTTAATTACCTTAAAGTAAAGATTTGGGTCTGCATCATTCTTGGAGAATCCTAGTCCCAAGAGGTAGCTGTCAATTCTTTCATACCAAGCCCTGGGAGCCTGTTTAAGTCCATACAGTGCTTTCTTTAGTCTGCATACATGTGAGTCAGGTTTATATATCACAAAACCTTTGGGCTGTTCTAGATAGACTTCCTCTTCAATGGTTCCATTTAGGAAGGCAGTTTTTACATCCATTTGGTGGATCTTCCAACCTTTAGTTGTTGCAATGGCTATCACTGCTCTCACAGATGTGTAACGGGCAACAGGTGCAAATGTTTCTTCATAATCAATGCCTTCCTTCTGTGAAAAACCTCTTGCCACAAAACATGCCTTATGTTTTTCTATACTGCCATCAACAGCATGTTTGATTTTGAAGAGCCATTTAGAAGAGACAACAGATTTCTCTTTTGGTCTAGGCACTATATCCCATACATCATTCTTTAGAATGGACTGATACTCTTCCGTCATTGCGTCCTTCCATACTTGATGTCTGAAGGCTTCTGAAACACTGGTGGGTTCTGAATTTATGATGTCATTCATTAGAGCAACATAGCTTGAGAACCGTTTGGGTCTTTTACTCTCCCTAAACGTTCCTTTGGGTGCTGCATGATTCTTAGCTTCTTTGATCATCTTTCTAGCCCAAAGTGGTCTCTTCTTGCCATTGTCATTTGTATTCTCATCTGAAGTAGATAGAAGTTCATTTGGTATTTCCTCAGGATACTCCCTCTGAATCTCAGGGGTAGGATCCTCGTCTAAGACTCTAGGTGAATAAGTTTCTATCTCACTTGAACTTCTTGAACTTCTTGCCCTTTTGAATGCAATGTCTTCTTCAAAGATGATATCTCTGCTCAATTCAATTTGTTTCTGCCTGGGTATGAATATCCTGTAAGCTTTGGAGGTTTCACTATATCCCACAAATACCCCTTTCTTTCCGGAAGGTTCTAGTTTGAATCTCTTCTCTTTGGGCACATGAATATAGACTGGGCAACCAAAAATCCTAAAGTGACTAATATCAGGTTTTATGCCAGTAAATGCTTCTTCAAGAGTTTCGTTATCTAGATGAGAATGAGGACATCTATTTTGAATGTAGACAGCAGTTTTAGAGGCTTCTGCCCAGAATGAGGTTTCTATGTTCTGGTCAAGTAACATTGCTTTCGCAGCTTCTACAATGGTTCTATTTTTCCTTTCAGCAACCCCATTTTGTTGAGGGTTGTAGGATACTGTAAACTCCCTCTTAATCCCAGCATTCATGCAAAATTCCTTAAAGATTTTAGAGGTGTATTCTTTCCCATTGTCTGTCCTTAAAATTTTGATTTTCTTCCTAGAGAAGTTTTCAGTAAGAGCTTTGAACTCTTTGAACCTTTTAAGGATTTCTATTGACTCTTTACACTTAAGAAAATAAATCCAAGTCTTCCTAGAGAAGTCATCTATAAATATGACATAGTATAGGAAGCCTGCCTTGGAGGGTACAGACATGGGTCCACATAAATCAGAGTGAACCAGTTCTAACACATTTTGGGTTTTACTCAAGCTATTGTGAAAGGATCCCTTTGTATTCTTTCCTAGGGCACAACCTTTACAAGCTCCTTCATGAGTTGGTTTTAACTTAGGTAATCCTGTTACAAGTTTTTCCACAGAGGGTAGGGCACGGAAATGAAGGTGTCCTAATCTTCTATGCCAAATTTCATTTGAATCGGAAGTATCAAGGGTAAGGGCTTGCTTGACTTCAGTGCATAGTTTATAAAGATAACCTTGTCTTATACCTATGGTTAGAGCTTTCTTTATAGATGAGTTCTTAGGCCATGCCAGAACTTTCCCATCCATAAAGGTAACCCTATATCCATTGTCTTCCAGAGCAGAGATGGATATTAGATTCCTCTTTATTCCAGGTACAAATAAAACTCCAGTGAGTTGAAGGGAGAGACCAGATTTCAATGTGATGGAGCAAGTTCCAACCCCTTTTACTTGATGTGCAGAATCATCCCCAATTGTTACTTCTTCATCAGTCTCTTCAGTCATAGTGTCTAAGTGTTCTCTAAACCCTGTGATGTGCCTCGAAGAACCACTATCAATCACCCAGTTGTTGATATTGTTAGATACTTGACTTGATAAGGCTGAAT
Organism: Sequoia sempervirens; assembly: GCA_007258455.2. Lineage (NCBI taxonomy): Eukaryota > Viridiplantae > Streptophyta > Pinopsida > Cupressales > Cupressaceae > Sequoia > Sequoia sempervirens. The sequence goes on from VDFB02000363.1 coordinate 72,228,149, forward strand.
AGAATACAAATTTCTCAGAATCATGGTCTGAATTTGACTTTCCTACTTTAGCAAATGATGCTTGTTGTTTTGATCTGTCAGGGCACTTCATTGCATAGTGCCCATATTGATCACATCTAAAACATTGTACTTGAGAGATGTCTTTCCTCTTCTTGAATGATCCTTTTCCATGGGAATTTCTCTTTCTCTTAAATGATCCTTTCCCGTAAGAGTTTTTCTTACCCCTTTTATTAGATGATGTGTTGAGCACTTGAATGTCCTCATCTATGGATTTTTGTTTGTTTTCTTTTGTTGAGAGTCTTGTTTCCTCTTGAAGGCAGTCTGTTCTTAGCCTATCAAACTTGGGGAGTTCAGATCTTGCACTTATTCCTTGAACAAATGGCTCCCATGAGTTTGGTAGGCCTCCTAGTGCAATTAGTGTTAACTCTTTGCTATCAATTTGATATCCAATTGTAGATAATTGATCCCTTAGTTCAATGATCCTCATGAAGTATGCATTAATAGTTTCTCCTTTGTTTATTTGGACATTGTTGATTTGCCTCTTTAATGCAAGAGTCCTACAGGTGTTGTTTATCTCATAGGTGCTCTCAAGGGATTTGAACATTAGATATGCAGTTTCATGTTTTGCTAGAATAGGTACTATGTGGTCCCTAACTGCATCTACTAAGATTTTCATGGCTTTTTCATTATTCTCAATCCATTGAGTTTTCTCAGGATCATCCTCTGGTTCCCCCTTGTTTTCTTTCACAAATGAGTAACTTATTTTCTTTGAGAATCATCATGATTCTGAATTTCCATGAGGTGAAGTTGTTTGCTCCCTCAAGACGATCTTCAAATCTGATCATACTTGACATTATGAAGAATGTGATGTGAATTCGATTTTTCAAAAAATAAGAATTTTTCTAAGAATCTAATATCTAGATTTGATTTGGATTCACTCAACTTGGCTCTGATACCATGTAAATGTTATCAAATCTTATCAGAGCTGGAACCTAAAAGACCTATGGAAATTCTAAGTCTGAAATTTTGTGTAAGAATTCTGAGTCAGATTTTATACTTCTGTATTTTGAATGTGCTGATTGCAGAACATTAATTAATTTCGATATTTGCAAGATAGAAATGACTTCCCATTTATATCATGGGAGAAGACGCGTTCAAAGGAGACGCGTCTCATGAGAGGACGTGTCTCCACAAGGTGGAGACACGTCCGCTTATGGGACGTGTTCCTTGAGCGCGCAGGTACCCTTGTTAAATGCGGTAGTTACCAATTATCAAGCTTTTCCCAAGCAGCAATCAAAGATTCGAATTATCCTTGAATACGTTTATATTTAAGAGTAGTTTGATTAAATATAAAAGATGATGATGCATAAATGCAATCATCATTTATATCTGACCGATGCTATCTTAAATCAACAACAGTGCTGTTTGGCTGTAAGTTAAAGTTTAGTAGAAGATATATTTGGCTTTAAGTCTAGTGTAATCTATATGTTGTATGCACTCTATTATATAATCAATAAATCATGTTGGACTTCTAAAACGAATCATTACTTGATGTATCTCAGTTGATTACTTTCTTAGAAATTACTTCATGTTCATGCTCTTTAGTTCTTATTTAGCATTCTTAGCAAGTAAACTCAAACACAAGGACAGAATACAAAACCAAAACATAAAAATCAGACCTAAAATCACAGTGGAACAAATCAGCAGAGTGGTGGTCCACTACATCCCCCCATTTGCCAAAATCATGACTTCCTTTTCGCTGCAATATATTTTCAACAGACGCCTAGGGTTATGCAAGGATAAATGCCTTCCATTTACTAAATCTTCCATCCAAAATCTCCCGACAAGACAAGCAAAATCGTAAAGAGTAGAACCACGAAAATCAGAAGCTATCATCCCAGCTAGGGCAGACTTGTTTCACTGCCGAACCTGGCTTCCAAGGGAGTGTACCCTCAAGTGCGAAACTCTTAGAATATATCCAAAAGTGCGTTCAAAAGTGCGTTCAAAATGAGCTTTCTCAAAATATATCCAAGATGCCCGACAAGTGACTTCAATTCTCATTTTAATCTTTTCCAATCAAAACTTAAAGTGACATATTATAAAGTCATTTCTCCAAATATTTTTGTAAGTCACTTTTTAAATTTCATAAAGTCACTTTACAAAAATAAAATAATTTAATTAATCATTTAATATCACCTAAGTGAATAATTTTGAAACTTAGGCAATAATTAAATAACTAAATAAATGACTCCCTGTTTTCATCAATTGCCCTCAAGAATTAAAAGGCCATGAGGCATTCTGAGTGGCTAGCTGGAAGGGCACATTACAGTCCTCCCTTCCCAAAATTGCTTGTCCTCAAGCAATTGCAAGCTCGGGTGCTATAGAATCTACGCATTCTCCAATGTGGCATCCTCGGCTAGTAAATCTTTCCATCTCACCAAATACTCCTTCACCACCCTGTTCCTCAACCTCCTCTCTTGAGTGTCTACAATCTCCTCAGGGACTAGGACCAAGTGTCCCTCCTCATCCAACAATAGGAGCTCTGAAGAAGAAGTAACCTATTGACCAAGTACCTTTGTAAAGCACAAAACATTAAATACATTATGAATGTTGTTGCTTTCTGGCAGCTCCAACTCATATGCGACCTCTCCAACCCGCCTGATAATCCTGTATGGTCCATAGAATTTGGGTTTGAGCTTCTCAACTCCGCTCTTCTTAAAAGAAGACTGTCTATAGGGCTGCAAGCGAAGGTATATGAAATCACCAACCTCGAAACTGCGTTCAATCCTGTGTCTATCAGCATATGTCTTTTGTTGATTCTATGCCACCTGTAGGTTATCTTTGAGTGCCCTCAAGATATCCTAACTCTCCTAAATCCAATCCTTGGCTTTGGGGGCCCTACTCTCACCAAAAGCCATCTCCATAAATGAACGTGCATCGTAATCGTACAAGGCTCTGAAAGGACTCATCCCAAAGGACATATGATAAGTGGTATTATAACAATATGCCTCTCCAACGGACTCATCACAATCTCTGTCTGACCATCTGTCTAAGGGTGATAACTCATGCTCAGAGTCAACTCAGTACCCGCCAACCTAAACAGCTCCTGCCAAACTGCACTCATGAATCTACTATCCCTGTCACTGACTATGTTCCGAGCTAGTGTTGTGACCTTTTCACACATCACCCCATTCAAAATGGGTACCCCACTAATTTTTGCCCTATTTGGGTCTTTTGGCCTTGGTTTTGGGTGGTTTAGCGGCAGTCTCTCCTAGTTCCTTATGTCTTTCCAGGGATGTACCCATCTTTGGGCCCAATTTGGAATTTTGGCTAAGTCTGGAGTGCGTTTTGTCAGATTAGGGTTTTTATTCTTTAGGCTAGTTTGAGGTCGAATTGAGTAAGCTGATTGAAATCTGAGTTTGGCACTAATTTCAAGAGGCTTCAGGCAGGTTCCCATTAAAATTTCACTGAATTCTGACAACTTACTATTTTTAGTAAGTACTACATTTGGAACCTTCCCCTCAAGGCTATTGAAAATTCGACTACTACATCATGTTTAGAGCCCTTTCAACTACTTACCTGCAAAATTTGAGCCAATACCGAGAACTTACTATTTTTAGCAGGTATGATGTCACTCGAACAACTCCAAATCTTCAGTTTCTAGAGCAGAGCAGTATGTAAAAAAAACAGTGTAGATCGGAGGTCAACAGAAGCACATGCAATCAAATTAGGGTTTCCTACTTTTGTGCCTAAAATGAAGGGAAAAACCTGATAAAAACTGAAAATAGGTGTATCCCACTGCGATTAGAATCTTCCAAGAAATCTACTAGTGAAATTTGAGCACATTTCGCATACTTACTATTTTTAGTAAGTCACTTCCAAAATAGGGCCTAAAATAGCAGGTGAATGTAAAAGGCAAGTGTGAACAGGTTAATCAGGCCATGAGGACGACGTTCAGTGAATATCAACTCTTGAAAACTTTCAGATGTTTAAAAATCAAGAGAACTTCAGAAGTTTTACTAAAAATGGAAATATGAGGGCAAGCCGGGCAAATTGCTTAAGTGTTCAAAATCCCCTTTATACATGGAAATACTCTTCACAAAAAATGGTTAAGTATAAATATCTCCCTCACACCACTCAAATCCGCCCAAGGGAGCCAAATGGGGGTCAAATATTTTCTAAGGCACGAAATTGAGGTGAACCCCTCTAACATGCACTCTAGAAAGGGCAAGGAAAATGCTAAATGGTGAATGCACCCGAACCCCTCCCATGTGCACCCAATGCACAAGACCTCAAATGTGCCCAAGGAGGAATGCATGAGAAAAAATAAAATTCTAAGGTATTGAAGATGAAGAACACCAAACACACAAGATGAGGAATGCGCCCAAAGCACTAAGGTTGATATGCGCCCAAGTCTGAGATGGAGGTGCACCTAAGCCTAAGGTGGAAAGGTGCCCATGAAGGGAAGTCTAAAATAAGCCTATAACAAGATCAAATTACATCCCTAACACACAAGGTCAGAATGCCCCTTAGCTAAAGGTCTAAATGCGCCCAAGGTCAACATTCAAAGTACGCTCAAGGATAATAGGCTATATGCGCCCAGCACAAGGAAGTTAGAATGCTCTCAAGGCAAGGCCTGAATGCGCCCCAAGAGATGATGAAAATGCACCGTAGACACAACTCTAAAAACGACTAAGGCATAAGATCAAACCCACACACAAAGCTCAAAATGCGTCCTTAGCACATGATGAAGATGCGCCCAAAGGAGGAGACGGAAATTCGCAAAAGGTAAAGGGATAGAAACGCGCTCAAGGCCAAGTGAAATGCACCCAACAAAAGATGAATTAAATGCGCCCAAGGTGAATGCGCCCATTATTTGATACAAAGTGAAATGCGCCTATGGAAAGTTGGAAATTTTAAATGAGTTAAAAAATTTCCCCACAGATCTTTGAAATAACTAAATGTTACAGGAAGTTAAAGGGGAAAATTCGAACTTTGCAAAGGAAAGAATCTTCAACAAGGGCAAGGTTTATGACGAACGGGACTTGCTTTGGTGACAACTCGCCCATCACCTCTCCAAAATTGGAAATTGCCAAGTGGTGCGAAGAGAAATTTAATGAATTTGCTAAAATAGACTCCCTCACGAATTAGAAATATTCTTTGACACAATTACTTATGCCACAAAGTTTTCATTTCTTCTCACCATTCGCAAGTGTGAAGTCGTGGCTCTAAGGGTGGGGAGAAAAACGTTGAGGTGAAGCCATTGAAGTGAGCAAATCAAATCAGCAAGCTAGGTGCTAAGGGTGAATATTTTAAGTGCTAGAAGTAATACTATTGGAAAAGTGTTGAGGTTTGAAGTTTGAAATTTTAATGCTGAAGCTCCATATTTTTTAAGTTTGCTCCACATTTTGGCTATCTCGAGGTTATTTATTTTCTAAGTTAAAATTTTAATGCCTATCTTTTATTTTATAGGATGGCTGAAGCTGGCAAAGGAGCAGCTGCAAAGGCCGACAAAGCTGCAGGCAAGGCTGCCAATGCTGAGTCAAGCAAGGCCAATATATCCAGGCAGGCGGTGATAAAGAAGTTGGGTAAAACATTTCTTCTAGAATCCAAGTTTACATCAAAGTTGGGAGAGCTGAATGATACGAATCTCGGTTCGTACAATCTCGGAGCACTCAAAAGTCGCTTAATGTCCTCACTTTCCCACTGACAGTTGGAGTTGTGTGCTAGTTCATTCACCATTCCCGTGAGCTAGTCATTTTGGTGAGGGAATGTATTTTTTGGCCAAAATCAAAAGGGTAATATTAAATAATTATATTAATGGGTTATAAAGTGACTTAAGTGAAAATTAAAATATTAGGTGTCACATCAAGGAGTCATATCAAGGGGTCACATCAAGGAGTCATATCAAGGGATCACATCAAGGAGTCATATCAAAGGGTCACATCAAGGTGTCACATCAAGGGATCACATCAAGATGTCACATCAAGGAGTCATATCAGAGGGTCGCATCAAGGAGTCACGTTTACAAGAAAAGTGAGTGGGCTTCCCTTGAAATAAGTATAAATAGAAGTTTGGACTTGGCTTTTATCATCTTATGTTGGTATTATCTTTGCATATTAAGAATTTTCTCTTGGCTGGAACTAAGTTACAACTTGATCAAGTTGATGCTCCCTTGGTTAGTAGGGTTTGGTGATGGCCCCATTCCCAAATTGAGAGGTGGATGCAATCAGTATTCATCATAGAGCTACATTGAGGAATTTTGGAGAGTTTTGTGTGAAGAAAGGAGGTTTGCAATTTTGTTTTACTTTGCAGGTCTGCCATGAAAGGAAGTGCATTTTGATTCATAGCTCTTCATTGAAGGATCAGATTTTTGTGGGTACTTGAGGGATCAATTGCTAGTGCCTTGGCAATCATTTTAGGAGTAGATTGCAGAAGTTTGCAACTGGTAATTATTTTATATTTTCATCTTCTTCAAGCAGCAGGAGCGGCCCTCTTAGGTAGGGGCGATTTTGCTCAAGAAAGCTCCAAAAATTATAAAATAAATTGCAAAAGGGGCGCCTGGGTTGGTGGAGGATAGTTGCAAAGTTTGGTGACCAAATTCCCAACAATTAAGGAGATTCGAATATTTTGTGGTGGCTGCTATTTCATACCAGGTTCTTCCAGAATTTTGTTTCAGTTATTTAGTTGCATTTTAGTCATCAAAATTTGCATGTTTGTAAGCAAAGAGTCTTGGCATTATCATTGCATTTCATTGGCACAAGATAATAGCATTAATTCCAGCTTGTAGACCTTATTATCATTGCAATATATTGACAGGAGACATAAGGAGTTTGCTGCCATCTATTTGACAAAATGTCTCTTAATGTAAATGCCTTATTCTTAAGTTAGTTTTCATGCAAAGTAATTGTCCTTATGTCATTCATGTTTCTATGCACACATTTGGATTAGTTTGCATGCCAAATGTTTATTAAAATGTACCTTCGCTGTAGGTATGCATTTCATATCAGCAATTCATCTATATGCATTTGAAAAAAATACAAAAAGAGTTTGCATTTCATATTAGTTATTTGATTACTTGCATTGGCAACAATTCCAAGCATTTTAAACATCTTCTACTTCAAAACAATCAAAGCAAACAAATTGAAACAACAAAACCAGCAAGCTGGAAAGTTGCTAGCAAAGTGTTTGACATAATTCCTAAGGTACAAAATTAGAAATTTTGGATTGGATTGGGCAAGGGCCATTACAGGTCGGATGTACGGAATAGTTGGCTATCCTCCATCAGTCACAGCACATCAAATTATGAAGAGTGGACTTTATGCAGCTGCTGGTTTTCCACCAGCTATCTAGTGTCCGGAGTTAATCCTGGAATGTGCCAACTGCTATAGGCCAAAGCGAAGGACTATTGTTTCCTCTGATGGCAAATTGTTTGCCAATCTTACACCTGAGGCCATCAAAGAGGCATTTGGAATCCCTACTTTCAATGAGATGGTATACAGAACAAGGCAGAGGACTGAAAGAATGTACGCTTCTACTTTTGAAAGATGCGTTGGATTGATAAATTTTGTTTGGATGCAAAAAACCAGGCCTCCTCGCACCAAGCTCCCCAAGCAAATTATTTCAAATGATGTGAAGCAGGAATATTGTGATCTAATAATGATGCTCAGCCGAGTGAATGGAAGTCCTCAATCGTACATCTTCAAGCCATCGATGTTCTACTACATCGGGATTGTGTTGGACAAGAACGACTGTGTGGATTGGGCAAGAATGATAAGTGATAATCTGGATGAACAATTCAGGAATCTGAGGAGAAGTAAAACTTTGTACATGAGCTCATATGTAATATACATACAGGCTCGAATGACTAAATACAAGGGAATAACTTATAAGGAGCTGATTGGGTGTGGTTCTAAGCAGTTCAAAATTTACGAGGCTTGCCCACAATTGCACCTAAGCAGCACCTCCACTTACAGAAGGGTGAAAGATGCCTTCACAATGCACATAGCCAGGACTCTTCAGCGAAGTACTCAACATAGGATATCAAAAGAAGCTCAGGAGTTGATCGAGGAATATTGAAATATGCTAACCAATTTTTTCGTTGAAATTTTCACAGCACAGTCAACACTACGCCAATTGAATTAGCGTTAGCTCCAAAATTGAAATCCAAGTTTGAATGATCTCAACACCAAGAATGCACACTCAATCCCAAGGAAGGAGAGGTGTTGTCATATGGAGGAGAAACTAAAAACAATAACTTGAAATGAAACAAACTCAAAGTCAAGAATGTGCACTCAAGATCCCATTGAGGGTGAGGTGCTAACATATGATGGAGTTATTAATTGAAATTGAAACAATTAGGCGGATAACCAGCCATGAAAATACAACTATCTAATTCATCCGCTACGACGGGCATCCACTTAAGAGTGGGGATTCACCACTTGAGAGTGGGTACAAAGAGTGATACAAATTCAATTATCCACACTGGCGGTAGACCATCCAGGGGTACTTAATGTGAGAAGAAAGAAGAATTAATTGCAGCGATTAAGGATTGAAACAATACTACTGTTAACAGTCTTACAAATAAGAAGAGAGCTGCAAATTACATGTAAATTACAATAGCTTCAAAGCACATGAGTAATGGATGATCCCATACAAACAATTATCTCTCTAACTGCTGATAAATAATGAAAAATCTGAACTTCTAAAGTCTGATAAGAAAAATCAGCAAACTGAAATGAAGAACCAGCAACTGTGAACCCACTAAAATATTCATAACTCATTCAAAATACCTCGAATCGAATGATGTCTTTTGTAGAGACCTTCTAGGAGGTAGGTGCCCAAATTCTGACCACAAAACAGCATCAAATCTTCTCATATAATTTTTGGCACAAATCCCAAGCTCTCCAGAATGGTACGACCTTCCTTGAGGGCAACTTTGACATAAAAAATCAGAAACTCAAAATTAAAATCTGAAAATCTCCAAAGATGGTTGCCTTGGGAGTAGGAATGGATTGGAAAAGTACCCACAAGCAAATTAAATTCACTCCAAAAGCTGTATGCAAAAACCACCTTCACTTGTGACTGTATCAGCAACTTCAAAACTGAAAATTTCATCAAAAATCTTCATCTGTTGAGTTCAATCTGCTAGTCTAATTTGAGAAGCAGCAAATATCCAACTAGGTGTTGTATTTCAAACACGAAATTGGTGAGAGGCTAGGAGGTAACCTTTCCTCGAAGCAAAATATCAATTGTCATTTTGACAACATAACTTTAGCATAAATTCATGGATACCAAAATGCTGGAGCAAGCTTCTTTTTTATAGAAAAGGAGAAGACTCATCGAATTCCCTTCAAGGCATGCCAAAAGACATAAAAGACTTTTCAAATTTCCATAAAATATAAATCCTTCATTAAGTGGCGTCCATTTTCCAAGGCATTTAAGACTTCAATAAAAATTAATTCTTTCTTTTATGAAGGCGTCCCCCTTCAAGTCCACCTTTTAAGAACATGAAGTTATTCCCCTAGGCCAAGGGGTCAACTGCAATTTATAACATTAATTCCTTTTATTGAATAAATTCCATCACTTTAGCATTATGAAGTTGCAACCAAATTGCCAACTGCTCCAACAAAAAAAGAAACAACTGAAGCACTGCCAAAAGGACCACTGCTAAACATAGTATTTACTATAAATAGTAAACACCCTAGAAAAAGCCTCAAACCTCCGAACATGGAAACCCTAATTTTACCTCAACCAACCTACAGGCCTCCGGGATAGGCTGAAGAGCGATTAAATTGATCACAGATGAGAAGGGGACATTACAAATATGGGTATTGATTTATCCAATTTCCAAAGTTCACTTATATTAGGCTGCAGGGGTTCACATCATATCCTTATAGATTACCAAGGTACCCCAAGGATAGAATGGTGATTTTAGAGATATCTAGGCAGCTCATTGCCTATGATAGAATTCAGAAAAAGAAGAAGAAAGGAGGATTGGACTTCCTAATCATCATAGGGAATTAAGATGAGGTTTGTCCCTCCTTCCAGGGAGCCAAATAAGCTAAGGATGAGCTACAGTTTTTCAACCTCTCATACCACACCAGCAGGCAGGATTTTGATCCTTATAACAATATCAGAATGGTGTAGGGTGTGGAATATAGGCACAAGGCGCATATTGAGAACTTATGGGCCAATGCAATGGGCGATGCCAAGGTTAGAAGAAGAATGTTTTCCAGAATACCCTTGAAAATAATCAGAAAATGTGAGATTCTTCCAGTTCTGGATCAGGTAGATGAGGACGTAAATATTATGCAGCCCGACTATGAAACACTAAGAAACACAACGGTCCCACTACCCGATTGGTCAGAACCGGAAATTACAGACTTAGATACATTATGCATACCAGTTTTAACATTCACTAGAAATTGGGTAGAAAGGCACGTGAATATACTTAAAAGTAGAGCAGTTCCCCTCACTTACAATTTGATGGGTGACCAAAGGCCCCCAACAACTAGAAAATGGAAACAGGTCGCCCAAGCTTCAGAACTGCGGAGGGAGGTGCAGGTTCAGCAGGTGCCTCCAAGGGTAGAGGAAGCATCATCCACACCATCCCAGACTCACTCTTTGAGCGTGCAAGAGGTCTCGTTGTTTGCGGAACAGAGAAGCAGATTGAATGACGAGCAAGTGTTTTAAGAGGTGAACCAACCACCTCTAGAAAATCAGCAAGGAGAAGAAGAGGGGATGGAGACAGACACCCACTTCCAGCAGTTAATTGAGACGGCTTTGGAGGAAGAGACTGCTACAGGGCAGGAGGCTCAAGGTTCAGGAGAAAATACTTAGCAAATGGAAACTGATTAGCCTCAATAGGATGTTGTTAGAGAAGAAGTGCATGGAGAGGAAGCGAGAGAAGAATAACCGCTTATTATCTGTGACCTGCAGCAGGCAATGCAAGATTGGCTCCAAGGAAAGGATGAGAAAGGATCTTGTTCAGGAGACCGACCCAACAATTGAAATGGAGGAATTCCTCAGCAGAATCAGTGGACAGCTAGAAAAGAAGAGGGTCAGAAAGTTCTCGAAGATATCTACAGATAAGTCTGGTTCTCACACAGTCCATGTGGTTGTCCCCAGGGTAGAATGTGACCGAGATGAGGCTATCCTAGAGAATTATATAGTCACTACTATGGAGTTGGGCCGCCCTACAAGAGCTCAAATAATCGAAGAATGTGATAGCTACTATCAGTCACTCAAGGTTAGGTTGCTCCGGACAAAAGGGAAGTATTAAAGATTGAAGAAAGACATAAGACATTCGTTGGTTATGTGCAGCACTTAGCCCGTCTGTGTGGACAAGAAAATCCAACAGTTGATCTTCCAACTGAGCTTCCGAGGGAATCAGTCAGCGGCCTGGAAGATTTAAAGAAAATGGCTCAACAAGCAAACAAGTGGGTTGGCAATATTCACGTAGAGATAGAAAAGTTCATGGAGGATCTCGCCCTTTCTTTTCAGCAAGCCTCCAGTATTCTGGCGCACATGAGCAATGTTGATCAGGCCTGGAGTGAAACCCACATTTATCAAGATAAAATTGTCCCTCGCTTGGCAGATTTAATGCACATGCCCATACAGACTCTGGTGGAAGGAGGAGTGATTCAGGAGGGCAACAAATATGACTTACCCAGTTGGTATTCCTCAACCATCACAGGTCAAGGCTTCTTCGATGCAGCTCAGGCAAAATTAGCCAGAATTAGAAAGGCCATGGGAAATATTCAAGGAGGAGTCTTGAACATGCTTGAAGCATTATTTGCTAAGAGGTTGACTCCAGAGGAGGTGACTGCGGATGGCTTGAGGAGAAAATTGGAGCTTTTCTTTTTAGATGTAAGGTCATTTGCCCAGGTAGATTTTGAAAATATTTCGACCTTCTCCAACATCATTCAGAACACTCAGGATGCCTTAGTTGCTTGGGGAAAATCTTGTACTCGGCAGGGGCAAGCGGTCACGGTGCTTGAGTTTCAGCTCAATCATATTCAACCCATCTCAGTTCAAGAGATTGAGGCAGTGTTGGCCAGATTGTAGAAACCCTAGTTTCCTCTGTTTCTCAAATCTGACGTTTTTTTGTGTTTTTCTGAAGTTTTGATTTTTTTGGGTTTTTTTGTGCAATAAATGAAAGATTGCGATTTTGCCAGGAATTGGAAATAAATTCAAATAAAATAAATCTACTCTGATATCAGTAGTATTTGATGCCAATACGAATGCCAATCTATTATTTGTTCCTCTGGGATGATTACAAAAATGATCTACTGACATGCAATATAAAAATAATGATTTTTATTGTAAAAAACCTGGTATTTTTGCAGCAGCTGAAAGTACAGATTTGGTACGGCTGCATTAAATATGCCCTTCTCCCTCTGAATATTAATTGCAGATGATTCCAGATACAGGGGCGCCAATACTGGAAAAGACTAGAAGATGAAATATGAAGCGCTTTTCACAAAAGATGAAGTACGGCCTGGTAGATGGTACGGCCAGGTACAGGAAGGTATGGCTCTGTCAGTAGCAGCAAGTACAATAGTATGGCCTTCCAAAATCAATGTCTAAACCCTCTGAAATGATGCGCCTTGAAGAATGAATGTTCTTTGGATGCAACACTGACAAAAACTCTGAAGATAATAAATCTCTAAAGCTCTATGATTTCTCCTAGATGAAGAAATCTCTAACTGGCAATAAATCAGGTGATATCTCACACCCTCTGAACTACTTCTAATGGAGATGGCTCATTCCCCAAGGAATTCGAACTTGAAACCCTAAAGCTTCTTGCTCAGATCAAAGTTGATCAATTTCAATTCTCCATAATCACATAATGGCTCAAAACCCAAGGCAAATGCATTATAACCTCAAAAGTGCAATTTCCTCAAAAATAGGGTTTCATTAAAAATTCGAACTTTTAATTCTTTTATTATTTCAATAGTCTCAGCCAAATTTTTATAATAAAATATAATTGTCAATTTGGCCCCCTCTCTGATGATGGCGACCCCCTCAAACAGAATCACTTAAGTTATAATTTAATATTATAACTTTATATTATAATCTTCAAATAATTAATATTTAATTAATACAATTAAATATTAATATTTCTCTCATTATCCATCCGATGACTGATCCGTCTGAAGCTGACGAACACTGAAGTGATTCTGAACACTGCCAAATCCATACTGCTAAAAATAGCAGGGGTCCCACGATGACTGCCAAGAACTGCTAAAAATAGCAACTTCAAGGTGTATCGAGCCCAAAGCGAAAGCCAACGATCAAACTGCCCAGCCAAGCTCCACGTGACCCTCTATCCTCTATCAGCCTACGAGAGTCGTATGATAGGCTAATCCTGTCCTCCGAGAGATGTCACTGAGAAGGGGACATGACACAGATTCATCGAGTTTGCTGTCAGAGAGAAAGAGAATGGGAACACCTTCCTGGATGATGACCTTCTAGATGATAGTGGGCATTAAATGCTCATAGTGGTGAAGGGAGAGAGTGGGCATTATGTGCTCATTTATTACCCCACTCCACTTTGTGGCCATTTTTAGGGAAAATCTTGAATAGGGCTTATGTGGCTCAATCTGAGCCATTGGTTGTAATTGAATCTAAGTCGTCCGTTGGACTGGGCTAGCTATAAAAGGGGCATCCCCCCTCATTTGTATGGAAGGAAGGAAAGTTTTCAACTGAATACTTTGTAAGAGACTGTTGTGAACACTACTATAATAAAAAGAGTTGTCATTGCTTGTGATTCCATCTTTTATTGTGGGTACCTAGCAAGGTTTCTTCATCCTTCCAATTAGCATAGAATCTTAGAGTAGAACTTAGATAGAGTAGAATAGATTTTATTTCATGCAAGTAGATGATTGTAGAATGTGGTGATTTATTTGAGCAAGCTTTGCTAGTCCATACCACTAGTGGGCTCACTAATGGTGGGTTCACCTCGTGTGGTCAACTGGAATAGTTTGGACCTAACTTCGGTTATAATTTACATGTTGGTATGCATCATCATGATGGTGTCTTCATGTTAATTTGTAATCTAAATATCTCTAGTTCACTCCTTTGAAGATTGCACTGGTTTTGTGGAAGCTGTCCAAGGTGAGGCAAAGCAAAGCTTGGTTGAAGTTTGTGAGATTTGATCGCCATGTCCCGCGCCTAGGGTAGATTAGAGATTTTCTTCTAAATCTCTGCAGCCATTCAAATTCAGTATTCTTTTGTTAGTTTAGGAAACTTGAGCTTCTTTGGTAAATCTTCCAAATCTTGAAATTCCCTTTCTCTCGAGTGAACGATTGTGTAAGTCCCCTTGAAATACTAACAAATCACATCAAACCAACTGAGTCTACGTCCATCGCATGAAGGAACCTTGGAGTTGAATGCATGATCTTTCGCAATCTTAGCATGCAGGAGATTTTGATCAAGAGAGGATAGAATGACCATTGGAAACTTTATTCTGTGTTGGTGTGGTCATAAAACACCTGTCAACCGAATTGGAACTAGGAGGGCCTATTGAAGTAGAAAGGGTTTTATCATAAGAATTTTATTGGAGAAGAGTATCATGAATCAAGATGGTGCTACTGCATAAAGGTATATTTCTAGTGTTGCAGCCAAATTTGGGGTTCAATGACGATCAGGAGGATATTCTTTCAAGATTGAACAATCTCGCGTGGAAATTGAAGAGGAGCGTAGCTGAGTATATGCGAGTGACCTTTGTGTTGGAAGAGGAAGAAAAAAAGGCTATTCAGATTCAAGTTGCTATTGAAAGAGATTTACTTAATCAGAGACAACCACTCTCTCCCACATGTCGCCAATAGAAGAAGCAACTACATCCTAGAGCGTATTAGTTCATTCTCGCCAGACAAGCTTAAAAGAATTTTGAGGTCTACGCCCAGCTCATCCAAGATTTTTGTGGAGTTAGAGCTACCTACTAGAGTAAGGCAGAAGGAGAAAGAAGTTCCACCCAGTGAAGAAGTACCAAGCGGAGAAGAAATTTCAAGTTTATTCAGAACTGCACCTAGCGTTTCAAGGTTTGCCCAACCAAGATCAGTTCAAGCTACCGTACTGGTGATTATTTAGCAACAACAACCAGTCCAAGCTATTGTACATCAACAACAACCAGTCCAATCTATTGTACATGAGCAGCAACCAACTCAAGCGATGGCTCAACCAGCTCCTAATGGTGCTACTTGGTTGGTTACCAACCCGTCTCCACTAGAATTTACTAATTATCATGACATGCCAAAGAATCCAGAGAATTTTTGCACTAAGTTCCATGTCAATGATGTGAATCGCACTGCTAAGGACCACATCAAGATGTTTGAAGATCACTTACGCAACAAGCAGATTGCATATGGGGATGTGGCTTGCAGGGTATTTCCATATTCCTTGGGAGAAGAGGCTCATTATTGGTTTATTCACCTACTAGTTGGATCGATAAGGTCATGGGAGCAAATGAAAGATGCTTTCATTGGAAAGTTTGGTATACCTATTACTCTTGTAGAGCTCTATCGTCAATTTGTAGAAGTGAGAAGGCAGGACAAAGAGCCCATTCACGTGTTCAACAATAGGTTTCAAAGGGCTCTCACAAGATTGCGTGCTCCCTATGTTATTGCTGATGCCAGGGAGAATTACTATTCAACTTTGGATCCTTTGACTGCAATGTTTGTGAGACAATCTCACCCCACTCCGACTAATATGAATGAAGCTTATGCCAAAGCTATTTAAGTGAGTCAGAGGTTGGCGCAAAACATAACTGGGCCCTCGCTATATACTGGCCTAACTACGGAAAGTTTGGTATACCTGTTACTCCTATTGAGCTCTATCGTTAGTTTGTAGAAGTGAGAAGGTAGGACAAAGTGCCCATTCACGCGTTCAACAATAGGTTTCAGAAGGCTCTCACAAGATTGTGTGCTCCCTATGTTATTGTTGATGCCAGGGAGAATTACTATTCAGCTTTGGATACTCTGATTGCAATGTTTGTGAGACAATCTCACCCCACTACGACTAATATGAATGAAGCTGATGCCAAAGCTGTTGAAGTGAGTCAGAGGTTGGGGCAAAACATAACTGGGCCCTCACTATATACTGGCCTAACTGCGGAAAGTTCGGTATACCTGTTACTCCTGTAGAGCTCTATCGTCAGTTTGTAGAAGTGAGAAGGTAGGACAAAGAGCCCATTCACGCGTTCAACAATAGGTTTCAAAAGGATCTCACAAGATTGTGTGCTCCCTATGTTATTGTTGATGCCAGGGAGAATTACTATTCAGTTTTAGATCCTTTGACTGCAATTTTTGTGAGACAATCTCACACCGCTCCGACTAATATGAATGAAGCTTATGCCAAAGCTATTGAAGTGAGTTAGAGGTTAGGGAAAAACATAACTGGGCCCTCGCTATATACTGGCCTAACTACGGCAAACAATAAAATGCAAACACTCGGCTCGACATGGATTCAACAAGTTCCAACGCTAAATGCAATTCCTCAGCCAACTTATCAAGTATCAACACCATCAGATCAGCTAGTTCTCCACTCTAGGATACCTTTGTCCCAGGCACAAGCAACACAACCTTTTTATCTCCAAAACACAGTGCCACCGGCGAAAACCCAAGAGGAGAAAGAGGAAATGAAAGAATTGATAGAGCAAGTGAAAAGGCTATCAACTGAGGTGACTTACCTCAGAAATCAAAACAATCAGATTCAAGCCATGCAGCGAAGCTATCAAGCACATCAAGGTGCTAACCGAGGATATCTAAATAATCCTCCCAGTCATCAAGAAACCCATCAAGGATACAATCATGAAAATAGTCATGGGTATAGAAACAATAACCAAGGATTTCAGAAGAGACCCTAGAATACAGAGCCTAATAATGTAGGTGTTCCTTCGCCATTGGACAATCCGCCAGCCCCCAAGAACTGTCCTGCGGATAAACTCTTCTTGGCTGAGGCCGCCTTGTCAGGATGGTGTAGGCTACATAACACCAATCAACACTCTGAGCTTCAATGCCATGAATTCCAAGTTGCGGTTGATATTTTTAAGAGAAGTGAAAAATATGGAGGCCACAGAGAATCCTCCGATTATAGGATATGAGTTAGTCCCAGCACCCCGATATGATCAGGCGTTGATCTTAGATGATTTCAACTTCCTGCCTGAGTTTCAAAGTTATACGCCCCCACCAGTTAATCAGAAATTTCTGCCAGCTTCAACAAATGGTCCCGTGGGGACACCAGAGTTTCAAATGCCTTCAGAGGCTCATGCCACATATGCATCACCAGAGGAGCCCCTGAGCAGAGATGGTTATATTTTTCCGCCTCTCAACAATAGCGTTCTAGTAGGAGTAAGAGAGGTGCAAGCTTTTCAGTCAACTAGAGGTGAAGCTCCTAGAGTTTATCAGAGGAATTATCAACAGAATGAACCTCTGACTACATCAACACCTCCAAATAATTTTACAACTCCCCCACATCCAAATGGGAGTAATATCCCAAGTTTACCAAGAGATTCTCCAGAGTACAGGCAGCTGAATGCAACACAAGGCAGAAGTGGACAACAAGCTACTCAACAACCTGCTCACCAAGCTAAACGCGGACAGAAGGAGAATTCTCCTAGAGAAGATGTAAAGAAGCTTAGCTCCTACATGTTAGAAGAATTCAAGAAGATAAAGGTTAGTCTTCCCCTCTATGAGCTGATGAAGATTCCTGAGATTAGGGACACTCTTTTGGGAATTTTGAACGAAACTCCTATCGTGAGAAGTACTTCCCAAGAAGCACCCAATGCACCAACAAATCCTCCTGTTATCACAGTCCCATTCCGCACAGAACACGAATGTGGTACAAGATGTGCCCCAAATGCCCTTTAATGCTTGGGAGGCTCAACAGCAGTCCCCAAATTTTGTTGGTATAGTGCAAGATTCTTCAAACGCTTCTGACAAGACAAAGACCGAGATTGAGAGGATTGCTCAGCCTGATGCTCCCGCAAAACAGAAGCAGAATTCAAAAGATGTTACTCAAGACAATCAAATTCAATTGAACAGAAAAGATGGGAAAAAGAATAATTTGGTAGATGAAAGGAGAAAGCCAGTGGTGTTTTATCAGGGGAAAGATGAACCAGCCCTGTTCCTTGTCTTTATCAGAATTTTTGGAAAGCTATTACATAATTGTTTGATCGATTCCAGTGCATCAAGTAATGTCATGCCTTTGAAGGTATGTGAGAGGTTGGGTTTAATTCCACTCCAAACCAACAAGAAGGTGACTCAGCTAGATAAGACTAAAGTTCCAGTTGTGGGAGAATTGAATAATATTCATATGTAGCTGGCAGCGGATCCCAGAGTTCAGAGTTGTATTGACATATCAGTTGTGGATATACCAGATGGTTATGGCATGTTGTTGAGCAGAGATTGGTCTAGAAAGCTAAATGGATACATTTCAACTGACTTCTCTCACATGTGGTTACCTTGGAGAGGGATTCCAAACCAAATAAAAATTGAAAGTTCACCACAACTCAGACTGATGATCATGGAATATGGTGAAGACAATGAAATTTTGTTTATGGAAACTGATTTGGGCTAATATATACCCTTTAACCAAGAAGTCCTCATGTTGCAAAGTTTGAATAAAGAAAAACTTTTAGAAGATGCGCCTGCCTCTGCTGAAGTGTTGATTGAGGATGATTCAAGTGAAAGTGAAGGAATGTTCGAGAATTTCAGAGATTTTGTGTTGAAGAGCATAAAGAAAGAGATCGAATTGGGAAAGGATGCCTCCAAAAATTTGTTATTGCCCAATTGGTGTAGAATTCACGAGACTTTCCATTCAGAAATCACATGTACTATGTGCAAGATCGTCGTAGAGCAAGTTTCAAAGATGGTTCCACAAGTCTCTTTAGAAGAACGTAAAGAAGTTAATAAAGGAGAAGGCTCTTCCATGGAGAAATTGGTAAAGGGTAAGAAAATCAAGCCAGTGGTGTAAAGGAACATTCCGGAAGCATGTGATCAAGAGGATGCACATATCGAGCCTTCCAGTACTCACATGGAAAAACAAGTATGGACTTTGAGATTTGATGGATCAAAATCTAAGAAGGGAAATGGAATTGGATTTGAGCTTATCAACCCAACAGGGGAAGCATATTTAGGTGCCTACAGACTCAAGTCTCCTGCACTAACAATGTCACTGAATATGAATCATTGATTCATGGGTTGATCCTCGCAATCGAGAAAGGAGCCAAAATTGTGCATGCCTATGGAGATTCAGATATAGTGGTCCGCCAAGTAAGGAAGCAGTACGCTTGCCATGATAGGAGATTAAATCGTTACCGCAATAGAGTCTGGGACCTGATCAAGAGCTACAACACATTCAACATCAAGCAGGGCTACCGATCTAAAAATCCAGTCGCTAACTCTCTCGCACAAGCAGCTAGTTCATTAGAGCCTTTGGCCATGGAGGGTTTAAAAAAGTTTATAGTTGAATTGATCTCTACACCCTCAATCCCTGACAATATAAAGAATTTTCAAGTGTTTGATGATGACAAGCAGATCCTAGATTTCCTAACGTGCTCTATTGTGTTTGAGGCACAGATCATAGATGAAGAAGAAACCAAAGAAGCAGAATTTGATGTCGAAGGGATCCTAAATTTGAAAACGAATGTTATTCCCGAAGGTATGCTTGAATTGGAGAGACTTTTCAATCTCGACAGATTGAGTAGAAATCAGAGCACTCAAGGGAATGAATGCGAAGCCATCAATTTGGGGACAGACAAGCAAATAAAGAATGTCTTTGTTGGTAAGGTTTGTACACTAGAAGAGAAAGAAGGTATCTTTCAGGCCATGAAAGAATTCTCAAATGTGATAACCTGAGGTTATGAAGATTTGAAAACATATGATACTTCCTTGATTACACACACCATCCCATTAAAGCCAGGAAGTAAGCCATTCAGACAGAGGCAGAGGCCCGTGAACCCACTGCTGGAACCATTAATTTATCAAGAAGTCAGGAAGCTTCTTTCAGCTAGGATCATCTTTTTGGTAAGGCACTCGACGTGGGTCGCCAATCTAGTCCCAGTTAGAAAGAAGAATGGTGAAATAAGGTTGTGCATTGATTTCCGCAATTTGAAAAGGGCTTCTAAAAAGGACAATTATCCCTTGCCCTCACTAGATGAAGTATTGCAGATTGGTAACAGCTCTCAGATGATGTCCTTCCTAGATGGCTACTCCAGATACAACCAGGTGATGGTAGAAGAGGCAAACAGACTAAAGACAACCTTTACCACCAAGTGGGGAACTTTGCATATAGAAGAATGCCTTTTGGCCTAATCAACGCCGAAGCCACATTTCAGCGGGCCATGGACATCACTTTCCAGGATCTAGTTGGAAAATCTATAATTATATATAGAGATGATCTGACTGTGTTTTCCAAAAGAAGAAAAGACCACATTGAAGATCTGAGGAAGATTTTCCAAAGATGTAGAAGATATGGCATATCCCTCAATCCGAAGAAATGCATATTTGGTGTTACTGAAGGAAAGTTGTTGGGACATGTTATCTCAGAAAAGGGAATCTCAATCGATCCAGACCATATTGAGGCAATTTCGAAGATTGGTTTTCCAGGAAGCCAGAAGGAGTTGAGATCATTCTTTGGCAAGATCAATTTTGTGAGGAAGTTTATAACCGGGTTTGCAGAGATTGTAAGACCATTGAATGAAATGTTAAAAAAGGATGTGAAGATTGATTGGACTCTTCAAGCTAGGAGAGCATTTGATGAGATTAAGTAGGCAATAGTGGATGCCCCAGTGTTAGTCAACCCTGATTATTCTAGGCCATTCTATTTGTACTCCTTTGCTTCAGAACATACTTGCGCAACAGTGCTGACCTAGAGGACAGAGGAAAAAGATGAGCATCCAATAGCTTTCGTGAGTGCACCTTTGAAGGATGCCGAATTGAGATATCCTAGTGTGGAAAAACAGGCTTATGCTTTGGTGAAGGCAGTTAAGAAATTCAGACACTACATCCTAAGAAGCAAAGTCTATGCTATAGTTCCAGATGCCACAGTAAAGACACTATTGATGCAGAACGAACTGGGAGAAAGGAGAGGCAAGTGGGTCACCACTCTGCAAGAATATGATATGGAGATACAGCCTATGAAGTTGGTACGAGGGCAGGCTTTGGCGTAGACAATTGCAATGACTGGACCAGGACTTGTGCAGCAGACATATGTATTGGAAGAAATGTCTCCAGAGGAATGGTATGACGACATAGTTTATTATTTGTTGAATCATAGATGCCCTCCACATTTAAATCCGGTGCAGCGAACAGCCCTAAGGATGAAGAGCCAGAGGTTTATGCTTCAGGGGTTGGTACTTTATAGAAGAAATCATGAAGGAATTTATTTGAGATGTGTAGGCAAAAAGGAAGCCAAGCAACTTATGGAGCATTTTCATGAGAAATTTGGAACAGGTCACGGAGGCGATTTAGACACAACTCATCAAATTTCAAGGGCTGGATATTACTAGCCTACACTTTTTAAAGATGCTTATGAACATGTGAAGGCTTGCCACATTTGTCAGACAGCTGCGGATAGAGGGAAGAATCCAGCTATGCCTTTACAGCTAGTGATTGAAGTCAGGCCATTTGCTAAATGGGGATTGGATTTTATTGGGATGATTAATCCACCTTCTTCGGCACAACACAGGTAAATTTTGACAACAACAGATTACTGCACCAGGTGGACAGAGGCTCAAGCGCTTAAGCTTTGCACAACAGACGTGATGATTAAGTTCATTGACGAGAATACTGTTACAAGATTCAGATGCCCCCATGCTTTGGTTTGTGATAATGGTTTAGCTTTTTCATCTTTGAAATTTTCTAACTGGGCATTTGAGTATGGGATCACTTTGAAGTTCTCTTCCAATTATTATCCGCAAGGGAATGGACTAGCTGAGTCCCCAAACAAGAACTTGCTCAATGCGATTAAGAAGTTGCTAGATAAGAACCCCAAGGATTGGCATACACAGCTGAGATTTGCTTTGTGGGCAGACAGGACTAGAACGAAGAATTCTTTGGGGATACCTCCTTATCATTTGGTCTATGGATAGGACCCCATCTTCCCAGTCCAGCTGAGGATCCCAACTCTTCAGTTTATTCAAGAATATCTTGAAGGAGAGGACCGGATTCAAACCAGGTTGTCCCAATTGATACATTTGGAGGAGAAGAGAGATGAAGCATTGGAGAATTTGGCTAAGCATCAAGGAGTTGTGAAGAGATGGTTTAACAAACAGGCTAAGATCAAGTCCTCCAAGATTTCCGACTTGGTCTTATGTTGGGACAAGGCCCATGAAAAGAAAGGTGATCATGACAAGTTCGACAAATTGTGGCTAGGCCCTTATCAGATTTCTAAGATCCTGGGAGATAATGCATTCAAGTTGAGGACACTGACAGGAGAGGATATCCCATTACCAATCAATGGGCAATTCCTCAAGCATTATTTCCAAGCATAGGTTCCCTCCTGGGACCTACTTTGTACATAGTTAGATTAGGTTGCCTTTTTCCGATTTTTTTCTTTTGGTTTTGATTTGTTTCGTTTTGGTTTTGGGTTTGTTTCCCTTTGGGTTTTTGATTGGTTTGGCTTTTCTCCCCTCTAGTTGTCCGCTCAGGTGGTTTTGTTCGGTCTTGGGTTTGGAATGGGAAAAAATTTTGCACTTTCCCGTTGCGAAGGAGGGTGATGGTGTTTTCCTTGCACAATTTCGTTTCCTTCCATTAGACTTTATGGGTTTGTGCAAATTTTGAAAGCCAAGGTTGTTTTCCTCTTGTCATCATCCGGTTTGGAAATAAGCTCAACTCAGGAGGTTAATCAGTTATTGTGTCTTAACACATGAGTCCAAAGATCATAGTGCCCCACCTGTTTAACAACTACTCTGAGTCATTTTGATTTCTTGGGAAAGGTTATGGCAAGTGAAAATTTTGCGTCTTGCTTCAGCACCACTACAATTCTCAAACCCATTGGAGGCTTCACTGCTTACCAACCAATTGTGGAATTGATGGATAATCAATATGGAAGAAAAGATAAAATATGCTAAAAAGAAATATCTAAAAAAGGAACAATGAAAACGTTGAATATTGGTTTTGGGAACATACAGATAACTCCACCAGGGCTATGGACGCTTGACTGGCAGTGGAGCAATAGTCATGGGAATTGTAGCGACAACCTTGTCGGGGCTATGGACACTTGACTGGCAGCGAGGCAATTTCTAGGATGCTTTTGAAGTTAAGATACTTGTACAGCTTTCCATGGCCAATTTTAGAAGTCAAGATGGTTTAGAGATGGAATGAATGCATATACATACTCTCAGAGGATCTTGGATGCAAGTGTCCTAATCCAATATCGGATTCTTCTCCCCTTTTGAGTAACTTTCCTCTCCATAAAATGGTTTGAGAAAATTTAGATAAGGTTCTATTTTTAAAGTAGTTATCAACACTTCTCGTGGAGTTGCCAGATGTTGTGACCTTTTCACACATCACCCAATTCAAAATGGGTACCCCCCTAATTTTTGAGCCATTCGGGTCTTTTGGCCTTAGTTTTGGGTGGTTCTGCTGCAGTCTCTCCTGGTTCCTTATGTCTTTCCGGGAATGTACCCATCTTTAGGCCCAATTTGGAATTTTTGCTAGGTTTAGAGTGCGTTTTGTCAGATTAGGGTTTTTATTCTTCAGGCTAGTTTGAGGTCAAATTGAGTAAGCTGATTGAAATCTAAGCTTGGCACTGCAATCAATAGGCTTCAGGCAAGTTCCCTTTAAAATTTCATTGAATTCTGACAACTTACTATTTTTAGTAAGTACTACATTTGCAACCTTCCTCTCAAGGCTATTCAAAATTCGACTGCAACATCATGTTTAGAGCCCTTTCAGCTGCTTACCTGCAAAATTTGAGCCAATTCCGAGAACTTACTATTTTTAGCAGGACAACTTTTAGTAGGTATGATGTCACCCGAACAGCTCTAGATCTTCAATTTCCAGAGTAGAGCAGTATGTAACAAAAACAACATTGAACGGAGGTCAAGAGAAGCACATCCAATGAAATTAAGGTTTCCTACTTTTGTGCCTAAAATGAAGGGAAAAACCCGAGAAAAACTGAAAACAGGTGTATCCCATTGGGATCAGAATCTTCCAAGGAATCTACTAGTGAAATTTGAGCACATTTCGCATACTTACTATTTTTAGTAAGTCACTTCCAGAACAGGGCCTAAAATAGCAGGTGAGCGAAAAAGGAAGGTGTGAACAAGTTAATCAGGCCATGAGGACCACGTTGAGCGAATATCAAGTATTGAGAAGTTTCAGATGTTTGAAAATCAAGAGAACTTAAGAAGTTACTAAAAATGGAAATTTGAGGGCAAGCAGGCCAAATTGCTTACGTGTTCAAAATCCCCTTTATACATGGAAATACTCTTCACAAAAAATGGTTAAGCATAAAAATATCCCTCACAACACTCAAATGCGCCCAAGGGAGTCAAATAGGGGTCAAATATTTTCTAAGGCACGAAATTGAAGTGAACCCCTCTAACATGCTCTCTAGATAGGGCACGAAAAATGCTAAATGGTGAATGCGCCCACCACCCTCCCAAGTGTGCCCAATGCACAAGACCTCAAATGCACCCAAGGAGGAATGCATGGGAAAAAAAAAACTCTAAGGTATTGAAGATGAGAAACACCAAACACACAAGATGAGGAATGTGCCCAAAGCACTAAGGTTGATATCTGCCCAAGTATGAGATGGAGGTGCGCCTAAGCATAAGGTGGAAAGGTGCCCATGAAGGGAGATCTAAAATGTGCTTAGAACAAGATCAAAGTACGTCCCTAACACACAAGGCCAAAATGCGCCTTAGCTCAAGGTCTAAATGCGCCCAAGGTCCACATTCAAAGTACGCTCAAGGATAATAGGCTATATGCGCCCAGCACAAGGAAGTTAGAATGCTCTCAAGCCAACGCTTGAATGTGCCCCAAGAGATGATGAAAATGCGCCCTAGACACAGCTCTAAAAACGACTAAGGCATAAGATCAAACACACACACAAAGCTCAAAATGCATCCTTAGGACATGATGAAGATGCGCCCAAAGGGGGAGATGGAAATACGCAAAAGGTAAAGGGATAGAAACGCGCTCAAGGCCAAGTGAAATGCTCCCAACACAAAATGAATTAAATGCGCCCAAGGTGAATGCGCCCATGATTTGATACACAGTGAAATGCGCCTATGGAAAGTCGAAAATTTTAAATGAGTTAAATAATTTCCCCACGGATCTTTGAAATAACTAAATGTTATAGGAAGCTAAAGGGGAAATTTTGAACTTTGCAAAGGAAAGAATCTTCAACAAGGGCAAGGTTTATGACGAACGGGAACCGCTTTGGTAACAACTCGCCCATCACCTCTCCAAAATTGGAAATTGTCAAGTGGTGGGAAGAGAAATTTAATGAATTTGCTAAAATAGACTACCTCACGAATTAGAAATATTCTTTGACACAATTATTTAACCCACGAAGTTTTCATTTCTTCTCACCATTTGCAAGTGTGAAGTTGTGGCTCTAAGGCTGAGGAGAAAAACGTTCAGGTGAAGCTGCAGAAGTGAGCAAATCAAATCAGCAAGCTAGGTGCTAAGGGTGAAAATTTTAACTGCCAGAAGTAATACTGTTGGAAAAGTGTTGAGGTTTGGAGTTTGAAATTTTAATGCTGAAGCTCCATATTTTTGAAGTTTGCTCCACATTTTGGCTATCCTGAGGTTATTTATTTTCTAAGTTTAAATTTTAATGCCTATCTTTTATTTTGCAGGATGGCTGAAGCTGGCATAGGAGCAGCTGCAAAGGCCAAAAAAGCTACAGGAAAGGCTACCAATGCTGAGTCAAGCAAGGCCAATATATCCAGGAAGGCAGTGATAAAGAAGTTGAGCAAAACATTTCTTCCATAATCCATGCTTACATCGAAGTTGGGAGAGCTGAATGATACGAATCTCGGTTCGTACAATCTCGGAGCACTCAGAGGTCGGATGTACGGGATAGGTGGCTATCCTCCATTAGTCACAACACATCAAATTATGAAGAGTGGACTTTATGCAGCTGCTGGTTTTCCACCAGCTATCCAGTGCCCGGAGTTAATCCTAGAATGTGCCAACTACTACAGCCTGGAGCGAAGGACTATTGTTTCCTCTAATGGCAAATTGTTTGCCAATCTTACACCTAAGGCCATCGGAGAGGCGTTTGGAATCCCTACTTTCAATGAGATGGTATACAGAACAAGGCAGGGAGATGAAAGGATGTACGCTTCTACTTTTGAGAGATGCGTTGTGTTGGTGTATGTTTTATCATCCACCAAACACAGAATAAAATGTTCAAAGACACTCTATCCTCTCTTGAAAAACCACCGCATATGCTAAGATTGCGAGAAGATCATATGGTGATTCCAAGGTTTCGTTTGTCAAGTCTTTACGTGTGGATAAGCTCAATGGGCATTGTGATATGCTAGTAGTACACAAAAGGACTTACGCTAGGCTTTTTCAATTCACAATGAAGGTCTAGACAATGAAGCTCTATCGTTTGGGTCATGGATCAAACAAATTGAAAAAAGGAGAAGGGTTTAGAAGTTCTAATCTATTCCTAAGAATTCAAGAGACGGTAAAGATTAGGTGAAACTGGTAACCACACTTTGCTTCGCCTCCCTGGAAAAACTACACAAAGTGGGTGCAATCTTCAAAGGGTGTGATTATAGTTTTCATGTCTCAGAACAATACTGATCCAGACTGAAGTTAAGCATCCACAATCATAAGCTCAGGCTAACTTTACGCAGTCAATAAAAATCATCTATTCAAAGAAAGTATGAGCTAAGTTTCACCATAAATCAATACTATCAAATCTTTCATTCATTTAACAAACATTCAAATCAAATTCTATCTTAATTCTAATCTAATGTTGAAGAAGCTATGCAACCTTGCAAACCACTTGACAATAAAAGGGATTCAAAGCAAATCATGCATAAGAGCTTTTATTATCGGAAGTAGCAACACGCAACAATCTCATACACTTTCTTCACCCTTTACAAATGAGGGGCGAGCTCAATTTATAGGCTCCCCAATTACAATTCAATGGCCAAGATTGATTTAGGATTAACGGTCAAGATTACAAAATAAAACCCTAGTTAGGGTTTGTCACAACCAACTACCTCTTGACCAGTGAGAAAATTTCATTTGGGGACACTAGTCCATCCGCTAAATATAAACCAACAATAAAATAGAAGGTTGTTGCATGTTGATTTGCAACAATTTGATTGGTTGGAAGATGATAAGGCGCCACCTCAGCGTGTTGGATGTCTTCCTTGGCCACTTCGTTTTTCTTACACGTGCTTGCCTTAGAATATCTTTCCTTGCTGACCACTCTGTACTTTGCGCTTGTTCCTTCCTAGCTTTGATCTTGGCTTCCTTTGGAGATTTTGATTTGATAAGTAGGAGGTATTTTTCCACAGCATGTCAAATTATGATATTGCTATCAGGATTCAACCGTGTAGTTTTCGAGTCAAACTCATTGACCCATGTTTCATGAGTAGTGGTTCACAAGAACCCGTCTCTCATGATAATGAATGGTCCACTTAGCACTCATTGCATCTAGCTGATGCTCACAGAGGTGAAGCACCAGGCCATCCTCTTTCCTACTTGAACTGGATTGATGTTATTCCTTTGGATTTCCTCTCCAAATTTTCCAATTTGTGTCAAAAAATGGAAATTTGTTTGGAATACTCTTCTTGTCACCATCTAATTCTGATTGGAAGCTTGTCTTTAATTCTTCAGGGGATGAAATCCTTCAAGAAGTTGCCCTAATTGCTTCCATAGGTCTGGGATTGTATGTAGAAACCCCTGGTTTCCCTCTGACAATGATCTAACTGATATTTTTAGGTTTTTCTGACGTTTTAGGTTTTTGACCGTTTCTAGGGTTTCAAGCATTAAATGCAATGGTACGATTTTGCAAATAAATTGATAATAAATTTAAAGCAAAAGCTATTTCCACAGTATTGATAGTGTAAAGCAAGAACTAACACTGGCTATTCATTTATGAATCTTCTGGACAAATTACAAATGAAGTCTGACAACATGCAATGTGAAATAATGAATTTAATTGTTAAAACCTGGTAAAACCAGCAAGCTGAAAGGTACAGATCTGATGGTACGGCTGCATTAATGTCTCTCTTTCTCCTCTGTCAAAGCCCGCGCAGTTCCTCTCTGGATGTCAGCGCCCATATGAGAAAGTGCCAGATGTTGAAGACAAGAGGCGTTTTGCTTCCCTTGAGGAAAGACGTCTTTCCTTCAATGGTACGGCCTGGTACAATCTGGTACGGCCAAGAAAGAAACAGCAGCAAGAAATAAATGATAGTACGGCCCTTTGCCAATCTCCAGATCTCTGGTATAAGTGCGCCTAAATGATTGAAGGTTTTCTGATTGCAAAATGCTCTGGACTCTGAAGACTTCACACTTTCCCCAATGATGGTACGGCTGTACTGTACAGATTTGTACGGCTGGGTCAGTAACAGCAATTAATGTAAAATGTACGGCTTCCTTGATCTCTGTGTCTAATCTCTGAAATAAGATGCGCCTGGACTTGCAATGTGACCCCAGATGAAGACTATGCTGAAACTCTGTAACTGAATAAACTCTGAGAAGCTCTGTAATTTCTTCTGGATGAAGAAATCCCACGACTGCAGTAAATCGGGTGATATCTCACACCCTCTGAACTGATTCAATGGAGATGGCTCGTTCTCCAACGAATACGAACTCGAAACCCTAAAGCTTCTGTTCTCTGACAAAGACTGGCAAATTTTCAATTCATCAAATGTAATAATGGCTCTTTTTCCAAGGCAAAAAACCCTTTATTGCACAAAAGTGCGATTTCCTTAATAATAGGGAATTTTAATATATTCACTTTTAAATCTTTAATTTTCTCCATAGTTCTCAGTGAAATATTTTATAATAATTTTAATTCTCCAACTGGCCCCTTTTCTGATGATGGGCGCACCCCTCAAGACAGGTAACTTAAGTTATAATTTAAAATTATAACTTTATAATATAATCATTAATTACTTAATATTTAATTAATATAATTAAATATTAATATCTCGCCCGTTACTCATCCGATTACCGATCCGTCTGATGCCGACGAACTCAGAAGTGATTCCGGATGCTGCCAAAGTCATACTGCTAAAAATAGCAGTGGTCCCACTCTGCCTGCCAGGAACTGCTAAAAATAGCAATTCTGCAAAACATCTCCGAATGAGCCCGAACGAAAGCCAATTGATCAATACTGCCAATCTGACGCCGAGCCAAGCTCCGAAACGACCCTCTAACCACTCTGTCAGCCTACGAGGGTCTCATGATAGGCCAATCTCACGATCACTGATGCTCGCCAAAAACGGGGACATGACAGTCCGCCCTCCCTAAAATTGCTTGACCCCAAGCAATCTCAACTGCAACAAACTCCAATCCTCGGAAAGCTCCAAAAAGAAAACTGTGTAATGTCCCACACATCTCGAACTATCTCCTGTAGCGGCATCAAACTCAACTGCGCAATCAATGCCTGGATTCCAAACCCAGCGTAAGAGTCTGTCGTGACGGTCCTCCTCAGGCTGCCACTGCGCTCTACTGCCTCCAACCTCACCATGCTGAGAATAGTGAAGTAAATCACTGGGACCCACCCACAACTCGGTGCCAACACTGTCTCCACCGGGATCCCAATACAATATAAATCTACATCCATCCGTCATGCAGAGATAAAAGCTACTAGAAGCATCTACTATCCTGAATCTCTCCCTGTCCTCTGCTAAACCCTCATGGATGTAATAACTGTCCGTGCCATCATGCCAACTAACACCATAGTCGCCCTGTAACCATGCACCTGTATGAAAAATCTGCGACATAGCCGTATCAAGCCCTGACGAATACATATCGGCATGATAGATAACTGACTGCGGCCCCTGCAAGTAATACCCCACAAACTGTTGGATCAAGTACCTGCATCCGCTAATTCCATCTTGTGAAGATGGTAACTCTGCACACCGAAATGAATTACTCCCCTCGACTGCACCAAGAGAATCACCCTGTGTACGAGAACGGTGCATCGAATCATGTACAGGTGGATCAAAGACAAAACTGTAAGCACTCCTCACCGTGTACACCTCATTGAACTCCTCTGTGAGTTTGGTTTGGAATTGCGATGCACTGCAACAATCCCAAACACTACGATCATCACCCAACTCAGAACTAATGTCAAGAGTACTATCGGCGTCCAACTCGAAGAGTGGGTTATCATAGATCACCCCACCATCAAATTCAAACAATGGATTGTTTACAAACTGCACAATCACGCTATCCTGATCGGAATCATCCATCTCTGAATCGCTGGAATAATAAACTGAGTTGTACTCCTGACTAGGCTCAACGAGCTGCCGACCATAGTCAACTGTATCAAATGAAAAGATTGATTTGCTTCCGGGAGAGGGAAACAAATCAACACAAGTACCAATCTCCCAACTGGATGAGACTCTGAATATCTGCTGTGAAGATGGACAAGTATCAAGGGTTGTCACACAACTCTCCAGTGTATCAACAACCATGTCACAGGAATTATCAACGATCTGCCCTGCATCACCTATCGCGGGACTAGTCTCATGAGAACCGGGTGCAATGCGTGGCTCACTGCAACTCTCATCGAGTGCACTCATCCTATCTGTATCAACTGATCCTGTGACCGAGATGGAGGTAACCTCATCCTCAACATCTCCTACACTGCCATGAACCATGGGTGTATACTCCTCACCAACCACTGCCATGCAAGACTGCACGATGTCCAAAGGTGGTGAAGACTGTGCTAACCTCAACGCCACGGTAAGCCTCTCAATCTGTAACTGTGACTCCCGAAGAGCCAACTGGGTGCTCTGCAATGAATTCGCAGTCACCTCAAGCTCATGAGTGAGCTCATCGATCCGCTCCTCTTTTCCCCGCCATGCATCATAACAAATGCAATCCCACTCGAGAAGGAAATCTCTGTCTGCTAGTAGTTTTAGATAGTTTTGTTTCATCGTTCCTATCGCTTCTCGGAGTGCATGTATCATTGCAAGGGAAAAACCACTATCACGGTGCTCATCTGTCGAAGAAGGACTCCAACTGTAGGTAGTCAACATCTGACGAGCAACGTCGAAATGCTCAAGGGCGGTGGTAATCATAGTGTCATCCACATGTAGTTGCCCAACCAAATGATGAGGATTCTGAAACTTACGACCCCCATACAAGATTTCCGGTTCACCAAATGCACTATGATACGACGCTGATCCGTCATCGCTCACCTCATGATCTGCAGCATCGTGTGTGCTCTCAACCATGCACACCTCAACATCTAAGGTACTGCTGCTCTGTACCTCGAAGAATGGTTCAACTGGTACGGTAGAAGTTGCTGGTCTGACAGTATCTTCACACGCTTCTACTTCCCAAGTAACTGCATGCTCATCCAACGCATGATCCTGGGATTCCATATCAACATATGAATCCTCTAGCTGGTTTTCAGAGGTCTGATCCGAAAAATCAGACTCGTCATAACACAAATTCTCAATACCAACTGCATCTGTAGTACCCAACTCTGGAGTCTCTTCACGTGACGACTCAATAGGGTTACTTTGCACCTCTGAAACAGCTGTTATATCATGCTCACGCAAAATCTCACCATCGCTGTTATAAAAATCAGAAGTGGCCTCCATCGTAGAAATTTCTTGAGTCACCACTTGCATGGACGAAGTAGGTAGATCATTACTCATAGCCGCGCTAGTGTGCTCATGGATCAAATCAGCACTTCGATCAAATTCATCATATAAATTTCTGCCCTCTTCATAGGAAACTGAAGATATCAAATCATTTTGACGGAAAGTGGTATTATCCTTAGATGTAGATTCTCGGTCCTTTCCAGGTGTAATCAATTCGCGAGCTATAGTAAGATATTTCTGTTTTGCGAACTCCGTCTTATGGCAAAGACTCGGGTGCACATCCACGTAACTCACGAAAGAAAGTTTTTCTTTAATCTTCTGAGGTAAATTGCTATACTCCCGAAACATGCCAATCACTTCTCCTTCTGTGCTCCGCGGTGTCCTGTCAATAGAGATCCTTCCACTGGCCTCAGGTGATTCTAACTGCCACTCGTTGTTCGCTGCCCTAAGTGTGTCGGCAAACAAACCCTCACACCTTTCACCTGGTATATCCTCAACGGGCTCCTGTCTCGTAAAGGTGGGCCTCGTAGGCCTATCCACTGTCCGTGACACTGACCTGGGAGCTCTCCGCGAACCTGTAACACTTCTGTCATCGTCACGAGGTGGTGACGATCTCCTCGGAGTATCCAGTCTCTGAAGTGCAACTGCCACCTGCTGTAATACACCATTTGACCGCCGTTGACCTGCACTAAGTTCTCTGAGTGCATGCAAGACCTCCGCACGGTTCTGACCTCTGTTATTGTAAGGAGTCTCTGTTCTAAGATCAACTGTTCTGTCAGTCCTGTAATACCTGTCAGTTCTGTCAGCCATGTTTCCCGACTGCCAGATTGAACCCTGTTACCTGTCAACCAAAACTCGCCTGAAAGAATGATGCCTGGTAAAACCCTAACTGATCCGGCTGCAGAAGACGGCTAAACCCTCAGGATGGCAGGATTTAGCTCTGATACCACTGTAGAAACCCCTGGTTTCCCTCTGACAATGATCTAACTGATATTTTTAGGTTTTTCTGACGTTTTAGGTTTTTGACCGTTTCTAGGGTTTCAAGCATTAAATGCAATGGTACGATTTTGCAAATAAATTGATAATAAATTTAAAGCAAAAGCTATTTCCACAGTATTGATAGTGTAAAGCAAGAACTAACACTGGCTATTCATTTATGAATCTTCTGGACAAATTACAAATGAAGTCTGACAACATGCAATGTGAAATAATGAATTTAATTGTTAAAACCTGGTAAAACCAGCAAGCTGAAAGGTACAGATCTGATGGTACGGCTGCATTAATGTCTCTCTTTCTCCTCTGTCAAAGCCCACGCAGTTCCTCTCTGGATGTCAGCGCCCATATGAGAAAGTGCCAGATGTTGAAGACAAGAGGCGTTTTGCTTCCCTTGAGGAAAGACGTCTTTCCTTCAATGGTACGGCCTGGTACAATCTGGTACGGCCAAGAAAGAAACAGCAGCAAGAAATAAATGATAGTACGGCCCTTTGCCAATCTCCAGATCTCTGGTATAAGTGCGCCTAAATGATTGAAGGTTTTCTGATTGCAAAATGCTCTGGACTCTGAAGACTTCACACTTTCCCCAATGATGGTACGGCTGTACTGTACAGATTTGTACGGCTGGGTCAGTAACAGCAATTAATGTAAAATGTACGGCTTCCTTGATCTCTGTGTCTAATCTCTGAAATAAGATGCGCCTGGACTTGCAATGTGACCCCAGATGAAGACTATGCTGAAACTCTGTAACTGAATGAACTCTGAGAAGCTCTGTAATTTCTTCTGGATGAAGAAATCCCACGACTGCAGTAAATCGGGTGATATCTCACACCCTCTGAACTGATTCAATGGAGATGGCTCGTTCTCCAACGAATACGAACTCGAAACCCTAAAGCTTCTGTTCTCTGACAAAGACTGGCAAATTTTCAATTCATCAAATGTAATAATGGCTCTTTTTCCAAGGCAAAAAACCCTTTATTGCACAAAAGTGCGATTTCCTTAATAATAGGGAATTTTAATATATTCACTTTTAAATCTTTAATTTTCTCCATAGTTCTCAGTGAAATATTTTATAATAATTTTAATTCTCCAACTGGCCCCTTTTCTGATGATGGGCGCACCCCTCAAGACAGGTAACTTAAGTTATAATTTAAAATTATAACTTTATAATATAATCATTAATTACTTAATATTTAATTAATATAATTAAATATTAATATCTCGCCCGTTACTCATCCGATTACCGATCCGTCTGATGCCGACGAACTCAGAAGTGATTCCGGATGCTGCCAAAGTCATACTGCTAAAAATAGCAGTGGTCCCACTCTGCCTGCCAGGAACTGCTAAAAATAGCAATTCTGCAAAACATCTCCGAATGAGCCCGAACGAAAGCCAATTGATCAATACTGCCAATCTGACGCCGAGCCAAGCTCCGAAACGACCCTCTAACCACTCTGTCAGCCTACGAGGGTCTCATGATAGGCCAATCTCACGATCACTGATGCTCGCCAAAAACGGGGACATGACATTGTAGATGAAATCCCCCCAGGATGTTTGAATATTCTTTTAAGTGCCTTGAATTTGGAGAAGAATGCCTATGTGCTATTACCACAATGGAGGAAATTGGAACTTTCTCTGCGAAGTATTTCCCATACTTAGCCAAATTTTGGCTATTCAAGTTCATTTTGTAATACCTTCATGTGGACCATTCAACATATGCTCAAATGAACTTTACCTGTGGATTTGCCTTCAATTCTGAATTTGGCTTGTGCTATGTAGGACAAATTCCATCCTTGGACAAGGATTTTATTCACTTCCTCCTTACTTTTCCTCTTTATTCCTCTTGTTTTCCTTCCAACACTTAGTCAATTTTCTGAATTTTTCTCCTTGGGCGGACTTCACTTTGGTCTCGCTTTCTGAGGCTTTGGACATTCCTTGCTAGAGGTAAGTCAGACTTCACTTGTGCCTTTCCAATTTTTTGAATTTTTTTTACTTAGCCAATTTTTTTGAGTTTCCTTGGCTAGGCAGATTATATCAAGAATTGGACATCTTTCTTTTGGCCAAGGCAGACTTTACCATGCTTAAGATATTTGGCAAAGTCGGACTTTGAATCTTCCTTGCCATTGTGCTTATCATCATTATGGCGGACTTTGTTGGTGCCTTCACAAACTCTTGGCGGACCTTTTTCCATGTTCTTTCCAAGGTGGGGCAGACTTCAAAGTCTCTTTGCCAAGCTTCCATGGCGGACTTTCTAGACTTTATGCCATTTTTTGTCTTTCCTCATGGGTGGACTTGTCATTGTGTTTGGCATTTTACTCTTCTTATGGCGGACTTTCTCTATGTCTTGACATTGTTTCTTTCCTTCCAAGCGGACTTTGTTGATGCCTTGACAAGTACAGGGGCGGACTTCCTTAGTGCCTTTCCATCCCTCAATTTGGCATGGCGGACTTCTTAATGTCTTTGCCATTCGCATTGCTCCTTCCAAGTGGACTTTGCTCTATGTCTGAACAAAGCATAGGGCAGTTCATGAGTTTCTTTCCAAGATGCAAGGTGGACTTTGGATCAAGCATGACCAAGGTATGGCGGACTTTGGAGATGCCTTGCCATTTCCATTAAAGCTAGGTCGGACTTCATAGTCTCTTCCCACTTTCTGGAGATTCTTCAGACTTACCTTTGGGCGAATTTCTTCAGATTTATGCCATGTTGAATCTCTACCTTTGGGCACCATGAATTTCATGTGATTTTCTTTTGATTTTTTCATGATTTTCTTGACTTTTCTTGCTTTTTGCTTGATTTTTTTGATTTTTACTTCTGGACGCCTGCATTTTGATTCTACATATGGAAATATTGACTTTATGACCTATGAGACCTTGGCACTTTCTAAAAATAGAAAAAGCAAAATCACCTAAGAAATAGGGGTCCCAGATTGGTCCAAAAATGCCAAAAAAGAAAAAAGCAAAAAGCAAAAATCCCTAAAAAAGAGGAAGTGTCAAAATTGACACAAAGCATAGGCGATCCTCGTCTTCCAGACCTTCTAGGAACTTCCATGATGTTTAGGCACAATTATAGGCTTGAATTCTCTAGTTGGCTCAATTGACTCTTCAAAACTTTAACTCCTCATTGTAAAAGAAAAATGGGGATACGCAGTTGCGATGCCAATGCAAAAAGCGAAAACAGGGGGTCCCCATTTGCAATGGAGCGATGTGTGAAAAGGTAACAACACGCTGGAATGATAAATTATGTTATGATGCAGAAGCCCAGGCCTCCTCGCACCAAGCTCCCCAAGCAAATTATTTCAAATGATGTGAAGCAGGAATATTGTGATCTAATAATGATGCTCAGCCGAGTGAATGGAACTCCTTAATCGGACATCTTCGAGCAATGGATGTTCTACTACATCGGGATTGTGCTGGAGGGGAAGGACTGTGTGGATCGGACAAGAATGATAAGTGATAATATGGATGAATAGTTCAGGAATCTGACAAGAACTAAAACCTTTTACATGAGCTAATATGTAATATAAATGTTCGCTCGAATGACTAAATATAGGGGAATAACTTATAAAGAGCAGATTGGGTGTGGTCCTGACCAGTTCAAAATTTATGAGGCTTGCCCATAATTGCACCTGAGCAGCACCTCCAATTATAGAAGGGTGAACGATGCCTTCACAATGCACATAGCCAGGACTCTTTAGTGAAGCACTCAACAAAGGATATAAAAAGAAGCTCAGGAGTTGATTGAGGAATATGGGTATTGGTTTATCTAATTTCCAAAGTTCACTTATATCAGGTTGTAGGGGTTCACAAATATCCTTATAGACTACCAAGGTACCCCACGGATAGAATGGTGATGTTAGAGGTATCTAGGCAGCTCATTGCCTATGATAGAATTCAAAAAAAGAAGAAGAAAGGAGGATTGGACTTCCCAATCATCATAGGGAATTAAGATGAGGTTTGTCCCTCCTTGCAGGCAGACAAAGAAGCTAAGCATGAGCTACAGTTCTTCCACCTCCCATACCACACCAACAAGCAGGATTTTGATCCTTATAACAATATCAGAATGGTGCAGGGTGTGGAATATAGGCACAAGGCGCATATTGAGGACTTCTCGGCCAACGCAATAATCAGAAAATGTGAGATAGTTCCAATTCCGGATCAGGTAGATGAGGACATAAATGTTATGCATCCCAACTATGAAACAGTAAGAAACACAACAGTCCCACTACCCGATATTTCAAAACCGGAAATTACAAACTTAGATATATTATGCATACCGGTTTTAACATTCACTAGAAATTGGGTAGAAAGGCACATGAATATACTTAAAATTAGATCAATCGGCCTCACAATTTGACAGGTGACCAAAGGCTACCAACAACTAGAAAAAGGAAACAGGTCGCCCAAGCTTCAGAACCATGGAGGGAGGTGTAGGTACAGTAGGTGCCTCAAAGGGTAGAGGAAGCATCATCCACGACATCTCAAACTCGCTCTTCGAGCATGCAAGAGGTCCCGTTGTTTGCGGACCAGAGAAGCGGATTGAATCACGAGCAAGAGTTTCAAGAGGTGAACCCACCACCTCTTAGAGAGCCAGATAGTCAAAATGCCAACACTCCTAGGAAGGAAAATCAACAAGGAGAAGAAGAGGGTACGGAAACAGACACTTGCTTCCAGCAATTGATTGAGACGGCTTTGGAGGAAGAGACTGCTATAGGGCAGGAGGCTTAGGGTTCAGGAGAAAATACTCAGCAAATGAAAATTGATGAGCCTCAATAGGATGTTGTTAGAGAAGAAGTGCATGGAGAGGAAGCGAGAGAAGAACAACCACTTATTATTTGTGACCTGCAGCAGGCAGTGCCAGATTGGCTCAAGGAAAGGACGAGAAGGGATCTTGTTGAGGAGACTGACCCAGCAATTCAAATGGAGGAATTCCTATGCAGAATCAGTGGATTGCCAGAAAAGAAGAGGGCCAGAATGTTCTCGAAGA
This sequence comes from Sequoia sempervirens, assembly GCA_007258455.2. NCBI lineage: Eukaryota > Viridiplantae > Streptophyta > Pinopsida > Cupressales > Cupressaceae > Sequoia > Sequoia sempervirens. The sequence goes on from VDFB02000363.1 coordinate 72,265,899, forward strand.
TATCTACAAATAAGTCTGGTTCTCACACACTCCATATGGCTGTCCCCAGGGTAGAATGTGACCGAGATGAGGCTATCCCAGAGAATTATATAGTCACTACTGTGGAGTTGGTCCACCCTACAGGAGCTCAAATAATCAAAGAATGTGATAGCTCCTATCAGGCACTCAAGGATAGGTTGCTCCGGACAGAAGGGAAGTATAAAAGATTGAAGAATGAAAATAAGACATTGGTTGGTTATGTGTAGCAGTTAGCCCGTCCGTGTGGACAAGAAAATCCAGCAGTTGACCTTCCAGCTGAGCTTCCGATGGAATCAGTCAACGGCCTGGAAGATTTAAAGAAAATGGCTCAAGAAGCAGACAAGTGGGTTGGCAATATTCGAGTAGAGACAGAAAAGTTCATGGAGGATCTCGCCCTTTCTTTTCAGCAGGCCTCCAGTATTCTGACGCACATGAGCAATGTTGCTCAAGCCTGGAGTGAAACCCACATTTATCAGGATAAAACTGGTCCTCGCTTGGCAGCTTTAATGCATATACCCATACAGGCTCTGGTGGAAGGAGGAGTGATTCAGGAGGGTGACAGATATGACTTACCCAGTTGGTATTACTCAACCATCACAGGTCGAGGCTTCTTCAATGCAACTCAGGCAGAAACAGCCAGAGTTAGAAAGGCCATGGGAAATATTCAGGAGGGAATCTTGAACATGCTTGAAGCATTATTTGCTAAGAGGCTGACTCCAGAGGAGGTGACTGCGGATGGCTTGAAGAGCAAATTGTAGCCTTTCTTTTCGGATGTAAGGTCATTTGCCTAGTTAGATTTTGAAAATATTTCGACCTTCTCCAACATCATTCAAAACACTCAGGATGCCTTAGTTGCTTGGGGAAAATCTTGTACTCGGTAGGGGCCAGCGGTCACGATGCTTGAGTTTCAGCTCAATCATATTCTACCCATCTCAGTTCAGTAGGTTGAGGCAGTGTTGGCCAGATTCATCGAGTTTGCTGTCAGAGAGAAAGAGAATGGGAATGCCTTCTTGGATTATGACCTTCTAGATGATAGTGGGGATTAAATGCTCATAGTGGTGAAGGGCGAGAGTGGGCATTATGTGCTCATTTATAACCCCACTCCACTTTGTGGCCGTTTTTAGTGAAAATCTTGAATAGGGCTTATGTGGCTCAATCTAAGTTGTTCGTTGTAATTGAATCTAAGTCGTCCATTGGACTGGGCCAACTATAAAAGGGGCATCCCCCCTCATTTATAGGAAAGGAAAGAAAGCTTTCAACTAAATGCTTCGTAAGAGACTGTTGTGAACACTACTACAATAAAAAGAGTTGTCATTGCCTATGATTTCATCTTTTATTGTGGGTAGCTAGCGAGGTTTCTTCATCCTTCCAATTAGCATAGAATCTTACAATAGAACTTAGATAGAGTAGAATAGATTTTATTTCATGCAAGTAGATGATTGTGGAATGTGGTGATTTATTTGAGCAAGCTTCGCTAGTCCATACCGCTAGCGGGCTCACTGATGGTGAGTTCGCCTCTTGCGGTCAACTGGAATAGTTTGGACCTAACTTCGGTTATAATTTACATGTTGGTATGCGTCATCGTGATGGTTTCTTCATGTTAATTTGTAATCTATATATCTCTAGTTCACTGCTTTGAAGATTGCACCGGTTTTGTGGAAGTTGTCTGAGGTGAGGCAAAGCAAAGCTTGGTTGAAGTTTGTGAGATTTGATCGCCATGTCCTGCACCTAGGGTAGATTAGAGCTTTTCTTCTAAATCTCTACAACCATTCAAATTTAGTATTCTCTAGTAAGTTTAGGATAATTGAGCTTCATTGGTAAATCTTCCAAATCTTCAAAGTCCCTTTCTCTCGAGTGAATGATTGTGTAAGTCCCTTTGAAATACCAGAAAATCACATCAAACCAACTGATTCTACGTCCATTGCATAAAGGAACCTTGGAATTCAATGCATGATCTTTCGCAATCTTAGCATGCAGGAGATTTTGATCAAGAGAGGATAGAGTGACCGTTGGAAACTTTATTCTATGTTGGTGTGTTCATAAAACACCCATCAACAGGTAGTCCATGTAATCTAAAAATCTCCCTGAAAAATAACTCAGCAACCTGTGGAGCCCCATACTCAGTCAAAATAGCAAGGAAGTGAGCGTACTTCGTCAACCGATCCACCACCACAAAGATACTATCTCTCCCATGCACCTTAGGTAGACCTGTGATGAAGTCCATAGAAATGCTCTCCCCCTGTTTTCGCTTTTTTCCTTGGCATCGCAACTACTTATCACCATTTTTCTTTTACAATGAGGAGTTCAAGTTTTAAAGAGTCATCCGAACCAAGTTGGAAATTCAAGCCCAAAACAGTGCCTAGATGTTATGGAAGTGCTCAAAAGACCCGGTCGACGAAGAACGCAATTGATTTCACTCGATTCTGACACTTCCTATTTTTTAGGGATTTTTGCTTTTTTACTTTTTTCATTTTTGGCATTTTTTGGACCAATCCGAGACTCCTATTTCTTAGGGATTTTGCTTTTTCTATTTTTAGAAATTTCTATTTTTGGGAAGTCAACCCGGGTCATGGAGTCAACATTTCAATTTTTAGAATCAAAAATTCAGGCCACCAAAAGAAAAATGAAGTAAAAAGCAAGCAAAAATCATGAAAAATCAAGAGAGAATCTTATGGCAAGATGATCCAGAAGAAGGCTTACACTGGCACGAAGTTGATGAAATCCGCTTGGAAAGAAAAATGCACTTGTCAGGACACTTTGGAAGTCCGCCATGGATATGTCAAACCCATCAAGAAGTTCGCCATGAGGAAAGGAGGATATGGCATGAGGTTTATGAGGTCCGCCCAACTTTGGAGAAGACTTGGCATAGGCAACATGAAGTCCACCCTGGCATCATGGAAAGAAAGTCCTAAAGTTTGCCCAGGCATGGAGAGCAGAATGTCAAGATATCTATGAAGTCCACCCCACCAAAAGTGACAATGTCAAGACCATTGGGAAGTCCACCCAACCTTATGACAAGCTGGAAGGAAAGTCTACCCAAGCCAAGGAAGGCATGGCATGAGGTTCATGAAGTCTGCCCAACCAAGAGGAGGAAGGAAAATTCAAAAGAATGACTAAGTATGGATGCCTTGAGAAGGAAATTTCATGAATTTGGCTTAGTATGGGAAATACTTCATAGAGAAAATTCTAATTTCCTCCATTGTGGCGAAAGCACAGAGGCAATCTTCTACAAATTCAAGGCACTTGAAAGAATATCCGGACATCCTAGGGGGATTTCATCTACAATCCCAGACCTAGTAAAGCAATCAGAAAAGAAAATAACTTCAAGTCCAGACATTTGCACCAAGGGGAGACTTCCAGACCTCAAGTGCAAGTGAGAAGAAGAAATCAAAATCTGAAAGGAATCCAAGATCGAAGCTAGGAAGGAACAAGCACCAAGGACAAAGTCATCAGCGAAGAAAAATATTCAAAGGCAAGCACATGGAACAGGACCAAAGTGACCAAGGAGGACATCCAGCCTGCTGAAGTGGCACCTCGACCAATCAAATCGTTCCAAGTCAGTACGTCCAGATTCAATGAACCTGACACTCTGTAATGTCCCCTTCTTGGGATTGCTCTAAATCTTGCCCTGATTTGCTCAAGATATCCTTTTTTGATGGTTTGGGGTTCAGACTTTATTCTTTCCTCCTTTTCCTGGGAATTCCCTTGAAACTTTCAAGTCTCTCACACAACTCGTGGGACTTCAAACTCAGTGATGACTACTCCTGGATATCTACTCAATAGTTGTGCGTCCTTCAGCATACACGTTTCCCTTCTAATATGAGATGACTTCAACCTTGAATTAGAGTTCTGGCAGACTGGGTCGGACGCTCCATGTCAAAAGCACCAAAGACTTTTAATCAACTCTTTCTTCTTTCGTTGGTCTTCAAATTGTCGTTTTTTTTTATATCAAGGAAGAGATTGATATTCTCACAACTCTTGGCCTGCTTTGTTGGTTATTTTAATTATATAGCATCCATAATAATAAGCGATGGTGCACCATATGAAAGACAAGACTTCCTCATCTTTACCCGTAAAATCTTAAATGACAATGGCAAGCTTTAGCTCTCAAAGATGGCGGCAATAAACAAACACGACTTCCCAGAATTCAATCGTCTCCCTCCCAGACGTATTCACAATTCTCTATTGTCTTTCATCAAACATAAGCTCACAATTTCTTTTCTAAACCCGTTCTTGTGCTCCTCATCACACAGCTATCAACCGAAGAGATTACCGTCACTCCAGATCCTTTTTACACAGATGCAGCTTCCAAAGAATATCAGTAGATTTCTTAGATGTCGCATTCCCAGGATACTACGCTCCATTTTCCAGCTTTGCCAAGAGCTCTATTCGAAACTACATATACCAAATTTATCGTTGCCTAGAAAGGTCTACAGAACCCATATTTAGACTTCAGGCCCGACTGTTCATTTAAATCCCGATTATCACAGTATAGTTCCCATCTTTAGATTTGTGCGATCTCAGCTACGACTTCTTCAAGCTCGTGAAACACCATCCTTCAGGCTTGGTTAGTATGGTGATTGATGCATCCGCCTTTCGATTGGTGAGATGATTGCCTTGTCGAATAAGTCAATCCCATCACCACTTAATGATTCTCTCCAATATGCTGCCGAAGGTTCCCGTGATTTGTCTTGAGCAATTAATCTGTCTTCTAAAATATATGACGGCTTCTTTAAAAGATCAGTGGCCTCAAATATCTGTCTCTTTTTCTTTAAGAGATGCGTCTCTCCTGAATATTATATTCGATATAAATTTGTCTCCACTATATATTTCCTCAATTCATTGCAAGACGATTCTTGGTAGTATGAATCAATCATTACTGTCAGGCATCTATAGTGTTCTTTTTCCGTTTCCTGAATTTGACCTCCATTTTATATCTTTTATAAAGTTGGGTCGTGACTTTTCAAAAGTCTTTTATTATTTTAATGTTTTATAATTTCACATTTGATGATCACAATCTTATATTTTAGATTAACATTATTTATTATCTTATTTGTATTTGATAATTATAATGTTATATTTTATATTTTATATTTATTTATTATTCATTTTATTTAATATTTATTTTATATATATATAATATTATTTTATATCTTATATTTTATAATGTTATTTATAATTATAATATTGTTTTTAACAATTATAATTAAATGGCTAATAATTTTGGATATGCTTCTTTGTTGTCTAAATGAGACGATTTCGGGGACATGACACACTCCACCATGCAACAACTTTCTATTTTATTGTTGGTTCATATTTAGCAGAAGGACAAGTGTCCCTGAATGTAATTTTCTTATTGGTCGAGGAGTTAGTTATGACAAGCCCTAATTAGGGTTTTATTTTGTAATCTCGGCCGTTGATCCGAAATTCAATCTTGGCCATTGAATTGTAATTGGGGAGCCTATAAATTGAGCTCGCCCCTCATTTGTAAAGGGTGAAGAAAGTGTACGAGATTGTTGCGTTTTGCTACTTCCGATAATAAAAGCTCTTATGCATGATTTGCTTTGAATCCCTTTTATTGTCAAGTGGTTTGCAAGGTTGCATAACTTCTTCAACAATAGATTAGAATTAGAATAGAACATTAGATTAGAATTAAGATAGAATTTAATTTGAATGTTTGTTAAGTGAATGCAAGATTTGATAGTATAGATTTATGGTGGAATATTGCTCATACTTTCTTTGGATGGATGATTTTCATTCAATGCGTAAAGTTAGCCTGAGCTTGTGATTGTGGATGCTTAACTTTAGTCTTACCCAAGACATGAAAATTATTATCACACCCTTTGAAGATTGCACCTACTTTGTGTAGTTGTCCCAGGGAGGCGAAGCAAAGCATGGTTACTAGTTTCACCTAATCTTTACTATCTCTTGAATTCCTAGGAGTAGATTAGAATCTCTAAACCCTTATCCTTTTTTCCTTTTTTTTTTGAGATCCCAAACTGAAGGTCCCAACAGAAGAAGCATTCAATGTTAAATCCGTCTAAGTCCATGATCTAAGACCCAAACAATAGAGCTTCACTGTCTAAACCTTCATTGTGAATTAAACAAGCCTAGCGTAAGTCCCTTTGTGTATTACCAGCATATCACAACGCCCATTGAGCTTATCCACACGTCAAGACTTGACAAAAGAAACCTTGGAGTCGCCATATGATCTTCTCACAATCTTAGCATATGCGGTGATTTTGTTCAAGAGAGGATAGAGTGTCTTTGGATATTTTATTTTGTGTGTTCGATGGATGATAAAATGTACACCAACAGTATGCTGAGTGGCTAGCTACAAGGGGACATCACAGAAATCAAAGGGAAAACATATGTACTTTGGCCCTAGAACTAAATTTGGCATCACTGCTTATTATTGTACAATTAAAGATGCTGCCCTACTGAACTCTATCTCCGGATGGAGTCTTTTCCAGGGATGGTTTGGAAATAGGAATGCTAGTATCCCTTTCTGCAACCCTTGGAGGTTGGACATGGGTAAGCTAGTTGTACCTAACATGTTCATAGATGTTGGTCTTCTCAAAGCAATTGTTGCGAACTATGACCCTCTGGTTAGGGTTGTTAGAGCTCATGATGGACAGAATATGGTATGGCTTAATAAGGAAGAAGTTGCATATATGTTAAAGTTGAACACTTGGAGCAGTGACATGGTTAAGATTGATGAGCAAATGTTGAGGGAGGAATACAAAAGGGTAAAACACAACTTCAAGGTGTCAATGTTGACCAGTTTTCTAATATCAGTAGTGAAGGGAATCAACAAAAGAAAGATTACTTTGGGACCCTCTGATGTTGAGCCCCTCCCTATTAAGTATTTCCAACCATATTTTAGGAAGACATTTTACTCCCTCTACCAAATACTAGGATTTGATCCTGGCTCTAGCATACCAATGGCTCATATGTACATGGCTGCGATTATCCAACACCTTAACATAATTACCTCATATGATTTTTCCACCTATATAATAGAGGAAATTCACAAAGGATCGATGGCCTTAAAGGGTGGGAAAATTGGTGTCATATTTTGGTGGTTTTCACTCTTTATGCATATGTTTCTTTTCCAAGGTGCAGGCTATTTTGGTCAAGGGATAGAACTTAAAAGGGTTGTGGATAGTATTGAGATGTCGATGCAGTCATGAACCCCTATATTGGATAGGAATGAACAAAAGACCGACTATGTGACTGCTACAAATCTTTTTGCCACCAAATTGAAATGGGCTCTAATGGTGGATGTACCTAGGATCCCCAAGGAATTACATGATTTTTTGAGGCCAACTGAAAGGAGGCCTTATTTGAATATTGCTCACAACTAGGGGGATGTAATCCCTTATAACAATTGTACAGTTCTAACGGTATTTGGCACACAATTGACACCCCACATACTCCACAGGGAAGTGCTTCTAAGGATTGGGTTTTTGGAGGTGATGTGGCAGCTAGGGAATGTAAATGATTTCTTCCTGGATGAGAAGCGAAATTCTTCCTGGATGAGAAGCGAAAGGGAACTTTCTTCCCTACATACACTGTGTTTGCTGATTTTGTCAACATTACATATGGATGGAGAAATATTGTGGAGCACTATCTCAGTCATTACAATATGAAGATCCAGGCATACAGGACATATGACCCTGAGGGATTCATAGTTTGGTTAATGAAGAGAAATAGGGGAGGTCGGTATGTTCACACCCACACTATGCTTGATGACCTCATTAGAAATATTTTTGATCTTGATGTCCAAATTGACAAAATGAAGAAGTGGGGTCTTTTTCTGAAATTGGAAAGAGAAATTAAGGTTAAGAAGCTTGATTCTAAAGCTTTGTCAGATATTAGTGACCCAATTTTAAAGATTGAAGCTGTGATACAGAATTTTGACAAAGTAGTGGAAAGATTAAAGGAGATAAAAGTTGTGCAAGATAAGGGGAAGGCCCCTATGACGGAGGGAGAGTCAGTTGTGTAGCCTTCCAAGAAGGTGCACATATCTTCAAGAAGGAAAGGCACATTAAGGAAGCAACAAATAGTTGCTACTCCTACACAATTTGGGGAGTCAAAAGTGCATTCACCACAGCAACAACTACCTCCAATTCCATTGTCACCACAGCATTCTTCTGCCCTTGAAATAATTGAATTGGATTCTCCAATTAGAGAATCATCCCCTCCAAGGGAGCCATGCCCATCGATAAAGAAGCAAAAGGTTGAAGCTTCTGGTCTGGTTGACTATCCTACAGAGGAGTCAGATGATGAAATTGCTATAATTGATGAGTAAATAATGTAGGGGATGTCATCTCCTCAAGGGGAAATAATATCACAGACTATGAGCCTTCGGTTGAGCAAAGCTGATCTAAGTGGAATAGATAACTCTAAGGATGTCAGATTACAAGCCTATGAAAGCTTTATGGAAGATGATCAATTTGTCAAGACACAAGCTTTCAAAGAATATGCATGGAGAGCAATAAAGGATGAGTATGCAATATTGGTGCAAACAAGGAGAAGTGAGAGCCTCAAGAAGCCCCAAGAGGTTGTTGAACCCGAGGTCCAAGATAAAATGAGGGTCAAGTATTCGAACATTTCTGCAGAAGAGGACAGAGCATTGGTGAGAAAGAGTGGAGTGTTATTACTCCCAGAATGGGACCTGGCATCAGCAATTGCTTTTGACACTGTGAGAAGACAAGATGCCCCCATTTTTAACAGTGAAGAAGAAGTCACATTGGCTTTACAGGGGTCAACTTTTAGTCAGCGGTGGGACACTCTTGCTATTTGGGCTTTAGCCCCAACCACTAAAAAGCCTAATGTTGTAGAACATGCCCCAGGTGTAAGAGGAGGCTTAATCATAAAAAGAGTTTCAAATATAACTGCCTTGGAGGCAGCAACCATGAATGCTAATGTGACACAATTCACCAAAGCCACAATTGAATCATTAAAGGAGGAAAGGGATAGATTTAAAACCAAATATAATGAGGTGGTTGTTGAGTACAACTTGAGCCAACAAAAGATCGCTCAAATGCAAACTCAAATGGCTTTGTGGAAACAGCAATTCCAAGCATTACAGCCTAGTACCTCACATGTTGCAATCTTGCCTCCTCCTTCCCCAATTCTTTCACCTCCTCAAAATCATGAGGAGACTACCCCCATTGAATCTGAAGATGTACAAATGGCACAATCAGCTCCTGAATCATCAGATGCCCCTCAATTTGAGGAAGTTACCAAGGAGAAGTTGATGTTAAAGCTGAAGACTTATGAAGACAGGATGGATGATCTTGTTCATTTGAATAATATGAAGATTGTGACAATAGTGCTTGAGCACTTGAATAAGGGGGTAGAGAAAAGATTAATCAATATTCATGCCAATTATGCTTTGATGTTTGATGCCATTAAGAACCTTGATAGAGATGAAGAAATTGCTATTCCTTTAATAGATAAATGGATTCCAAGGGCTCAAATGCTGAGGGATATGGCTCTTGCATCCTCTCGTGATGTAGATAAGCCTCCAAAGATACTTGCAACCCTAAGATTTCTAACAAATACAACTAGTTCTCAAGGGTTGATTGTCATTGAGTCTTTAGAGCTGAAGATTAGAGAATTGGTTAAGAAGTTCGATGATTGGAATTTTGGTCTTCTTCCAGACATTTTAAATGAGAAGGGTGAAGTTAAGTCCCTGCAAGAGTGAAGACCAGGCAGCTCAAGCAATAACTTCCCAGGCCAAAAAAATATGTGATGAAATGGATTTGGTTATGTTGAGCAACAGTATGGACAGGCTCATGCATACAACAACTTTCCTTGAAGATTTTGATAAGGAGGAAAATTAGGTGGCAGTCAAGTATAGCCCATACAGAAAAAAGGAAGACCATATCATGTGATTTGACTGGCCTACAGAGGAGGAGTTTGCATTATGGAAGTCCAACTATATTGACATATTGGACATATAAATTGCTACAAGTGGGAGTGGGTGACATCAATTTTGGTTGGTGGTCTGCAATAACAAAGTTCAGCAGGGAAGCGCAATACATGCCCTGGAACGAGTACAGATTAGGCCTTGGATATATCAATGTTCAAATATTGCACTTTCTCAGTTTCAAATGTGGTGACAAGGATTGTAGATGTGGAATTACTTTGGTTTATTCTCTCTTTCACTTTATGCTTTTCTTCTACAAGTTTTAAAGCACGTGGACTATAGTGTTTGCTCGTGGAAAAGATTACTTTGCACCGACTGAAGGAGCCTTTTGGAAGGTGGGAGAATCTTCACCAACAAATGGAAATGGTCTTCATCTCATATGAAATTCTCCCTCGTATTTGGAAATGCAAATATAACTGCCTTTGGGGACGTTTTGAAATTAAAATTCAAATGTATGTCAAATGTAAATGTAACTAAATGTGTAATTTGGCCCGAAGCTTATTTGCTCCCTTGTTCTTATAAAAGGGAAATCAAGGCCAATTGCATGGGTCTTTGGTCGAAAGAGCTTTTGAACTCATGTAAGAGAATTTTGTAATTCAAGCAAAAAGAAATAGAGTTAGTGTTAAGTCTTAGGTATGAATTCAAGTCTGAAATAGCCATAGGCATAATGGTTTTATAGTAGTGATGGCATTTCAATGAGAAAATGCATATTTTGGAACAGATTCTCTCTTGTATTTTGTCATATGAATTATTAAGAAAATGATCAAGGAACCTTCTATTGGTCTTCAATCATTTTGGTTGAATCTATGATTTTGTCTCTGCTTTAAAGTTTAATTCAAAGAATTAATTAAAATGCTCTGATGGAATCATAGGTTTGTATGACTAAATTAACATATTATTAATAATTTCATATTTTAATTGTGTTAAAACTTAAACATGTACTCAGTGATTCATCACTCAACTCAATGCTTAATAACATATTAACAATAGTATTAGTAGCATATACAAAAATGAACATCAACAATCGTTTAATGTGTATCTAGTAGTTGAAACCACTACCAGACTTTTTCTTCAAATGATAAAATTAATAATACAAATAATTGAACATCAACACATTACTAAATTTGAGTTTTTTTATTGATTTTCACATAAAGAAATACATAGAGGCATTGGCAATGCAAAATCTTGCTCAAAGACAACTCTGCACAAAGCTGAGTTGGAACTTGGAAACTCATTTTATCAAAAATCAAATCACTATATCACCTTTTCTAGCAACTTCCACTGCTCAGGTGGTGGAATTGTCATTTGTTCTAACTAATGTTGTTTGACTTGAAGATTTATTAACATTTCATGATTGAAATTGGAACCTGTCTTGAATTCTTCAATCAATTTCGCATTCAAGGTTATCAGTGGTTTGATGAAATCCAAATAGTTAACCACATCTGGGTTTTGAGAAAATTGGTCCAAATCAATCTTCCTTGCACCCTCCATCTTCTTTTTGAAACCATCCTTTCCAATGAATTGCTCATTTGTGTCAAAAGCCACTGGCAAACCAAGCTCTCTGAAGTTCCTTACCTTTTCATCCACCGTCTTCATCTTGTCTGTAGCCAAATGCAAATATTCCTTTGTTTCACGCAATCTCAAACACTTTTCAATGATAGATGACAACTTCATTGAGGTAGCAAGCCGATTATTAATCCCTTTTGATTTCAAATCATTGTCACTAGCTTTGTAGACTGTTTGTTGAACTTGATTTGTAGATTTCTCTAATGCCAACACATTTTTGTTGTCCACTAAATATTTGTTGAGCTTCTTATAATGTAGTCTAATAGCATCAATCAATTGAAACCTATCACACAAATGATCAATCCTCTGCATTATTCCATCCTAGATCTTTTGTTTCATATGCCTCATTGTTTCTCTACAAAATGCAAATAACTTATTTTGACAAGAGTTAATTTCATTTTTTGCTTCCATCAGCTCTACCTCCAATCTTTCATTTATTTTTCTCGTTCTCCAATTTTTGTTCCCACTGTGCATTTCCATTCGCAATGCTTTGTCTTAATTTTTTTGAAGTGGATTTTTCCTTATCATAATTCTTGTTGCTCTCATCTAGCCTTTGCTTCAATTCATTCACTTTTCTCTCATTTTGTTTATCCTCTTTGCTTGTTGATGTAGAGGCAGATTTTTTTATTCTTTTTTCTAATTCATTGCTCTTGTTATCTGCTGCTTTCCTCTTTGCTTTCTCATTTGCTAGATATGTCTGTAACTTTTCTATTTGAGTCTGCAACCTTTTTTTCTCTCTATCTTGCTTTAGCAATGATGTGTACACCAATTCATTGTTCTTCTTTCATACATTAATTTTGTCAATATTTTTAGTCTAGAAAAATCCAATTGAAAATTGCTCACCTAGAACTCAGATCGATCCATCTGATTTGCTGGTTTGTTTTGAATCGTAGGAACAACAATTGTGTACTCCATGATTTCTTTATTTGTGTCAAATGTGGGTAATACCATGGTTGTTGCAAGCTCTGAAGTTATAGCAAACACACTCTCCATCAGTTGCTTCTTTTCTTTTTTATACAAGTCCGATTTCTTTTTAAACTCTTCAATGCAATCAAAACCTGGGGACACAGGAACAATGGAATGCTTGAATGGCGAAGAAATAGGAGTACTTGTAGTTGTTAATGATGTCGCAGACACACTAATTGGCAGTGGGGGAGTGCCTGGAAATAACTCCTTTGTGGTGCATCCACTAGTAGTGTGACTTGGACCTGTCAAAATCCTTTCCCTCTTTTGTATGCCTTGATCACCTAGTGTTTGTGTGGTATCTTGTATTGTTGTCCTCTTGTGTGTAATTTGTTGTTGTAGCACATGTTGACCGCTACTAGAACTACTACCCATACCATCGCCACCAGTGGCACTGCGAGTTGCACTAAGCTCTCCACCATGGGCATGTCCTAGTTGTGATTGTATCTGACAATAAGGATGAGGATTTGAAGCTCTAACAAATTGAATTGTTTCAGCTCTACTTGTATGCCCTTGGTCTACTTTATCAGCTCCAAGTCCAGATTTATCAACTAGTTTTCTATGCTCTACATCTATAACTGTTTGAATTCCTTGTCCTTGGGATCCCAAACCACCACCTTCATAACAAATTTTTTCAGCTATGGCTACTCCTAAAGTATATGCTTCTTTTGTGGTCTCACTTAAACCAACTTTGATATGGCTTTGTTCTTCCCTATCATCATTACATTCATCATCAATTTCTTGATCTTCACGTTCATCGGGATGCTCTATATTCCACAATTTGCTAAACTCATGATCTTCTTCATTATCTCCATACTCTGCAAGAGCTCTTGGATCACCTAGCTCCTTCCTCATAGACCAAAAGGCTGTAATTTTTTATTATGACCAATTTTTAGCTATAACTTCCTTATCTAGAGAATCTCGCATTTTTACTCTACTATATGGTTTATCACTTTTTTCATAAAAATTGTTGTATCTCCTGATTGTCTTTCGATGCAATGCCATAATTTCTGCTAACAATTGTTCAAAAGAAATACCTTTCTTAGCAGCACTTTTCTCCATTGCTATTTTGACCCCATGCCAAGAATCCTTGTTTCTGAAGTTTTCAAGCAAGAGTTTACTTTGATGTTGAATTCTACTTGCAGCATTCTTATTGGCCACAATCATTGATTTAATGGTATCACATGGATCATACTACCAGTGACAGACAGCATCAAAATTAAAAAAATTCCAAAGATCATGTGCCACACTAAATGTTTTTTTCTCGAATGTGAACCCTCCACATGAAAAAGGTAAAAAAGGAAATAAGGTCTTCTTCCCCTGATTGAAAAAGTGTAGTTCATCAATAATCTTCATCTGCCTTACCTATTCCAATGCAAAAACCCTTTCTATCACATGTATTGGAAGTTTGTATGGCTCTACTCCCAATCCACAAAATCTTAGCACAGTATATTCTTCCATTAAGTACCAATCAGCCAATTGTATTTCTTTTCCTCATTGAATGCAATTTCTACGTGACATAGGCAATCTAGGGAATCTAGACCTAGGTGACCTACCAAGAAGCAGCATGCTTTCCCAAAACCCTAGCCACCCCTTCAAATACCCCAAACTCCTCTCAAAATGTATGGCTAGCTCTGGAAATGGTACAGCCAACATGAGAGACACTATTGTTCCTCAAATCTACTGCTAATGATCTCCACTCTGCTCAATAGGATGATCTTTCAAATCTGAAATGTATCTATGACGCTCAAACTGCGAATCTTTATCTGCAATAAAGCTCAATTGTGATTCCTGAAGTGAAATCACTAAGAATCCTCTAGACTGTGCCTCTCAACAGTGTAGAGAATGCTCCTTGCAAGGGATTTCATCCTCACACACCCTGAGAAGAATAACCTCCTCCAAGAAACAAGAACAAACTCAATATTCAATCTAGCATAAGAGAAGAATGAGCCCAAATGCCTCTTTATAGACTCCTCAAAACCCCACGACTCCCTTTGAGGAGTAAAATGATTTTATTTTTAAATTAAAAGGACCCCCTTATGACTCCCTAGGCGCCCAACTTTAAGTTATAACATTGTTTACTTTATATTTTCCCCTTATGTCTCCCATGGTCCCTATTATCCAATTTTTTGAAAAACCAGAACAAAAAAAAAACAAAGAGAAGAGAGAGGAGAGAGAAAATATTTTTTGCAAAATCAGCAAAGCATGCAAAAATAATAAAGGAGTTCGCCTAACTTCAAGAAAGTCAAAGTCAAAGTCAAAATCTCTTATCCACAAAGGATAAGGAATGCAAAATATCTTATCTATAGAGGATAAGGATTACAAATATCTTATCCATAGAGAATAAGATTGACAACTCATAAAGCAAAAAGGTATATCTTATCAATAGAGGATAAGGATGACAACTCATAGGAAAAATATCTAAAGTCAACATGACTCTTTGAATTTAGGCTCTCAAAATCTATAAATAAGATGCCTATGTTGCAAAGGATTGAAAAATTTATTGTGACAAAGTGACATTCAATCCTTTAATTTTTTCAATCAAGATCAGGTCTTTACTTGTATAACTTTCTTCATTGATTGCATCTCCAACCTTGTTTCACTTTGAAATAATGGTTGATTGTATGCTTGTAATGTAATATTTTACTGTTTTTCCAAAAAACCAGTCATTGTAGCAGCCTTCAATGAATCAAAGATTAGTAGGTTTGCCTCTATTTGTTTCAATTTTCTCTATGTATGAAAGAAAAGTAGGTATTATTGTGAATTTTGTGACTCCTTGATTGTTGTTGTTCTAAGTATACCTCCGAATTATTGTTGCAAATTATTGTGTGAAGCTTTAGATTGAGATTCATAAGTTGTACTTGTGTTGCTGAAACGAAGTAGAAATCTGCTATATTTGGTGTATCACCTTCATTTTTTGTTTTAGTTTCAGATTATTAGATCTTTCTCATCTCTTTTCCCAACAAGGTTCTTTAGTTAGAGTTAGTTTTAGGCGATTTGTCAAGGGGAAGCCGCCCTTTAATCGGAGGTTGACCTCGAGTTCCGCGAGTCCCACAACTCGAGAGGTCATCCCATGTTTCACAGGATAGCTAGATTCAAGATTCAGTAGGGTGCATATTCCAAGTGATAACAATCCCTTTAATAAAGTAACTTTATAAAATAACATAAGTTAAATATTTAATTTAACTTTAATAACGTTATGTTATTTTAAAATAATTGCATCGAACCAAATAAACATTGAAATATGGATATCATCTGCTCTCACCGACACTACTAAAAATAGCAAGATGACAACTGGCTCTATCGGTGCCCGAAATGAACTTACTAAAAATAGTAAGTATGGGGGAAAACTCTGAAAACACTCCAAAAAAAGGCAATACGCAACTCCCAACCACACCAAGCTGGAAAAACAATCACCAAAGTTCCCTAACTACACTCCGTTAGCCTACGAAAATGATTCAATAGGCTAACTCTGCCAAACTATTGAACAGGCTAGGAAGGGGAAATTACAGACGCCTAGATGTGAAGCTCTCATTTGGATCATTGAAGATTGCACACATAACAAGATGTTGGATTGAATGGAGAGTTCTTCCAAAGATTGTTGAGAATGAAAACCCTCATCAAATCACTAGTTTCAGATCAAAAAAATATATGTATTTTCAAAGTTTTTTGAGGTTCAAATTTTGGAGGTGTTTGTTTTTTATTTGCAGAGGTTTTTTGAAGAGTTTTTGGTGCCTATTATTGCTGGCACAAATTCCAAGGCAGACTGTACCATACAGGGAGTTGTTGTTCATTGTCGGGTATGATTTAACCTATGTAGTTGACCAGAAAACTGACATTTCATCATCATTTGAGGGTGTGCTATAGTGTTGGGTTGGTGCCAAGTTTATATGTGATCCTCGGGAATGATTAGTGGCCATCATCAGTGGATTTATTGACTTTCTGGAATAGCAACAATGCACAATCAGTCCTGCTATTTCTCAAAAAACATATATCAGACCTGTCGCTCTCTATTTTGTGCATTTTGTGGTTAAAAATAAGTGCTGGGCATATTTGAACAGTATATCAGACTTGTTCCTTGGTCATCATAGGCAGATTTGAAGCTTTTTTGAGGTGTTGGGTGTATACAAACAGGGTTTGATCAATGGTTGGCTGTTCTTGACGAGATAGAAGGTTGTTTCAAAGTTTCCCTTGCTGCTAGGGACTCTAATTAGTCCATTTAAAGACCTGTCATCACTATTCAGCCTTCTAGCAGAGCTTGTAGTGGTGAATTAGACCTGCATCACTCGCCATTGTCATTAAGTCTGAGTCTCTAGGCATTCGGTGGTGATTCTTGGCCTAAAAAGAAGGCTGCTGCTGGGTATGTTTGGAAGCTGTCGCAGACCTTTAAATCAACATTTTCTTGTCATTCTGGAAGCAAACAGTGGTGCTGGGTTAGTCTTTAGTGCTTTGGTGATTGCTTGGTATCATATTTGATGGTATTGAAGCCAAGAAAGTGCCATTTCAGACCCAATTCAATCAATATAGACTTGTAGCTGCCTCCTGTCCATGCCATTTGAAGGTGTTGGTAATGCTCGGTATGTGTGAGGACGTTAATACAGTCAGTCAACAGACACTCCATAACTCCACGAACTACAATAGACCTACAGTCATACTTTCAAAATCATTTCAGACCTGTAGCTCTTGTTGCTTCATCAAATTCAAGGTACTTCATGTTGGTTCTCATGTGTCCATCCATTATATGTAATTGAGGTCGCACATTTAATGTTCATCCTTTAAGAAAATTGTAAACACAGTGATTGCATGTAGAAACCCTAGTTTCCTCTGTTTCTCAAATCTGACTGTTTTTCTGATATTTTTGAAGGTTTTTGGTTTTTTTGACTGTTTTTGGTTTTTTTGCATAAATATGGTAAAATGTGATTTTTCTAGAAATTGGAAATAAATTCAAATAAAATAATATATCTCCGGAAATGATAGATTCTATTGCAAAAATAGATGCCAGTCTAATATTAAATCTTCTAGAAGGGTTACAATGAAGATTCGATTACATGCAATATAAAAAGCAATGATTTTTATTTGAAAACCTGGAGATTGCAGCAAACTGGAAATGATCAGATCTGGTACGGCTGCATTGATTAACTTCTTCTCCCTCCGTCTGGTGCTCTGGATATGACACAGATGCTTAGGCGCCTCTAATGAAGTTGATATTTGGCCTGAATGAAAGGCGTTTCTCCTCAAGACAAAGGTACGGCTCAAAAGAAGGAAGTACGGCCTGCAGCAAGGTACGGCCCTGTCAGAACCAGCAAGTACACTTGTACGGTTTTCTTGAAAACAGTGTCCAAACCCTCTGGAATGATGCGCCTTGAAGAATAGATGTTCTCTGGCTAAAACCCCAACAAAAACTCTGATGCTGAATGATCTATGAAGTTCTATGATCTCTTCTGGATGAAGAAACCTCTGTGCTGGAAATAAATCAGATGTTATTTCACACCCTCTGAATCGCTCTCACTGGAGATGGCTCGTTCCCCAATGCATTCGAGACTGAAACCCTAAAGCTTCCGTTCTCTGACGAAGACGTGATCAATTTTCAATTCACAATACACATAATGGCTCGAATTCCAATGCAAAGCCTATATTCTCCTCAAAAGTGCGAATTCCTTAAAGATAGGGAATTTTAAATAATTCTACTTTTATTATTTTAATTATTCAATAGTCTCCGATTAAATTTTAATAATAAAATATAATCGTCAACTGGCCCCTTTCTGATGATGGGCGACCCCTTCACAGAAATCACTTAAGTTATAATAAAATATTATAACTTTATATTATAATCTCCATTTAATTAATATTTAATTAATTCAATTAAATATTAATATCTCTCTCATTACTCATCCGATGCACGAGCCGTCTGAAGCTGACGATCAATGAAGTGATTCTGAACATAATCCATCCATACTGCTAAAAATAGCAGGGGTCCCACGCTGACTGCCAATAACTGCTAAAAATAGCAACTTATGCAAGAAGTGTCCGAATGAGCCCGAACGAAAGCCAACTGATCAGAACTGCCAACTGAAGCTGAGCCAAGCTCCAACATGACCCTCTATCCAGTCATATCAGCCTACGAGGGTGCATGATAGGCTAATCGCAAAGATGTCGACCGATGACATTCTCCTCCTGAAATTGCTTGTCCTCAAGCAATCTCAACTCGAATGCTGCATTATATCCTCGCTCTCCCATGTAGCATCCTCACGCAAATCTCTCCATTTCACTAGATATTCCCCTGATAGTCCCTCCTCGCACCATTCTCCCTGTACTCTGGATGGACTCAGGTACTAAGATCAACTTTCCCTCATCATCTAAGGGAGGTAAAACTGCAGACGGTACCACACGATGTCCCAACGCCTTCTTGAGGCGTGATACATGAAAAACGTTGTGTACCCTGCTCTCTGCTGGAAGCTCAAGCTCATAAGCCACCTCGCCAACTCTCCTCAGGATCCTGAAAGGACCGTAATACGCTTAAGCTTCTCTGACCCACTCTTCCTAAGAGTGGACCGACCTGTGAGGGGCTACAGATAAGGTGTAAACCATGTCACCCACCTCAAAATGCCTCCGTCTCCTTTCTGATCGATACTGCTTTGGCTGATTCTGGTATTGGCGATATTCTCCTTGAGAGCCTTCATAGTATCCTGACTCTCCTGCAACAAGTCTCCAGCACTCGGCACTCTACTGTCGCTCAGTAGCAAATCTAGAAAACTCGGCGCCTCATACCCATACAACGCCATAAAAGGAGACATCTGAATAGTCATGTGGAATGTCGTATTATAGCAATACTCGCACAAATGAATCCACTTGACCCATGCCTTCTGCTGCCCTGCAATATAATTTCAGGTATCCTTCCACCACTTCCAAAATCTCCCCGTCCCGGTGGCGACCAGCGAGCCCCGTCCTCCGCACCTCCTTAGAAGTGACTCAAGAACCGACTATCCCTATCGCTCACAATGCTCCAAGGCAATCCATGTAATCTGAACACCTCACGAAAGAATACCTCTGCTACCTGTGTAGTTGTGTAGGTTGTGGTGATCGGAAAGAAGTGGGCATACTTCGTAAGCCGATCCACAACTACGTATATGCAATCTCGCCCTTGGGCTTTAGGCAAGCACGTAATAAAGTCCATCGACAGGCATTCCCACTTCCTGTCAGGAATCGGAAGTGGCTGCAATAAACCTGCAGGGTACGTGTTCTCCTGCTTGTTCTGCTGACAAACAGGGCACTCACGCACGTATTGAAGAACATCTCCCTTGAGTCCTTTCCATGTGAATCTCTCCCGTATCTGTCTATAGGTCTTGAAGTACCCAGGATGTCCTGCTGTAGGCACGTCATGAAAGGCCCGCATGATGATGTTCTTCACCTCTGAACCTGGGATCAAATATATCATGTTCTTGTAAATGATCAAATCATTCACAAGTGTATACCTGGTATCAACTGTCGATCCCTCAACAATGCTGGAGGCCCAACTATCCTTGGCATACTCTGCCACTATCATATGCCTCCAATCCTCTAATATATGAACCATAGAGCTCAAATATGGCCTGCGTGAAAGTGCATCGGCTACAACATTCTGTGTCCCTTTGATACACGAGATATCAAAGTCATATGCCTGCAATTTACTGACCCACTTCTGCTGACGATCATTAAGATCTCGCTGCCCCAAGAAGTGTCTCAAACTGTTATGGTCAGTTTTTATGCAAAATTTGCTGCCAACAAAATACTGTCTAAATTTTGCTAAGGCATGCATTATAGCAAGCATCTCCTTATCATAAATGCTGTAAAGTCGTTCTGGCCCTCTGAGCTTTCGGCTCTCATACACAATCGGGTGCTTGTCCTGCATAAGCACCGCACCAATGCCCTCACCTGATGCATCGCACTGAAGCTCGAAAGGCTTCGTAAAGTCATGTAGTGCCAAAACAGGGCATGTAGTCATCAACTCCTTAAATTTCATAAAGCATTCCTGTGCCTCAAGAGTCCAAATAAATGCACCCTTCTTCAGTAAATCTGTCATAGGGGCTGCATGTCGTGAATAACCATTCACGAATCTACGGTAGAATCCACACAAACAGAGAAACCCTCTCAACTGTGTCAGGTTTGCCGGTGTAGGCCAATCAATGATAGCACGGATCTTTTCAGGATCCATACGCACTCCATCTGCACTGATAATGTGACCTAGATATAGCAATTCGGTCATCCCCAAGTCACACTTGGATTCCTTGGCGTACAAGGACTCCCTCCCAAGAATACTCAACACGGTCTCCAAGTGAGCCAGATGCTCCTGCCAAGTCCTGCTGTATATGAGGATATCATCGAAGAAGACCAATATGAATCTCCTCAGCTGTGAATGAAAAACCCTGTTCATTGTAGACTGAAATGTGGCCGACGCATTAGTGAGCCCAAATGGCATCCTTATAAACTCGAAGTGCCCACAATGACATCGCAAGGCAGTCTTCTCTATGTCCTACTCACGGACCCTGATCTGATGATACCCCGACCGTAAATCAATTATGGTAAAGTAACAGGCACCATGGAGCTCATCAATAAGCTCATCAATCCGTGGTATAGGATACCTGTTTTTAATCGTCCTCTTCTTCAGGACCCTATAATCAATACACATGCGCAATGTTCCATCCTTCTTCTTAACCAAGACAACCGAAGAAGCGAATGGTGACTTGCTAGGTCGAATGTGACCCATAGCAAGTAACTCCTTTATTTTCTTCTCTATCTCATCCTTCAATGTTTTAGGATGCCTGTAAGGAGTTATCATAACGGGCTTAGCGCCCTCCTCGAGCTCAATAATGTGCTCTATGCCCCTGTCCGGAGGTCTACCTGGTGGAATATCACTAAACACCTTATCGTGCTTGACTCTCAACTGCTGTATGTCTGGATGATATTCAGTCTTTTGCTGTCCCTCCTGTATAGGTGCTAAAGTGCACTCGGCAGCCCACTCTACCATGTCGTGACGCATGAGCCTCTCCATCCGACGAAAAGAAATTGTTTTGATGTCGCTGTCCCGAATTGCTTTTAGTATGTGTGTCTTCCCGTCAACATGAAAATGGATCTCCATGTCTTTGAGTCAAAGAGTGACTTCCTCCAATGAATGAAGCCACTTCATCCCCAAGACCAAATCAATATCCCCCATATTAACAACATAGTAATCAACCTTGAACTCATAATTATTCAAGCGTAAAGGGAGATCCTTTATCATGCGTTCACATCTCAAAGTGTATCCGTCGGCCACCTTAACCCTAATGCCCTCAAACTCCTCAGTGATGACTCCGCGTTTCTCAACGAATCTAGCATCTATGAAATTATGTGTAGCTCCTGTATCAAGAAGGGTAATGACCCTCTGTCCTGCTAACACACCACGAATCCTGAATGAGCCCTCCTGCTGAATGCTAGATAGGCGTGCCTCCTGTATCTGAAGCTCTGACTCTATCTCTGCCTTAGGCTCTGAAGCCTCTGCCTCTGAATCCTCAGAACTATCCTGCTGTCCGGAATTCTCTGACTCCGAATCCTCGTAATACGCCCACATCACTCGATTTGCCTTGCCCTTAGGTCTTAGAGGACAATCGTGATTGGCGTCATAGGGACCTTTGCAGTAGAAGCAAAGCTTCTTCCTGCGTAGATCATTAAGGGCCTCTCGATCCAAAGGTGGGGCTGCTGATTTACCTTTTGAATCGTTCCTAAAATCTGATTTTTCTTTGTTAAAATCAGATTTGTCTCTGTTTTTGTTAAAACCCTTATTGTCCCTGAAAGATGAATTACCTCTGGAGTTGAATCGACTAGATGGTGCTGCCAACTCCATACTCCGTGCCTTCTTCATCGCTTCCTGTAATGAAGGCGGATCAAAGGCTTTGATCCAACCTCGCAATGGCTCTGTCAAACCCTCCATGAAGAGCACTACCAATCGCCTCTCAGAAATGTTCGGAACCATAACTGATAACTTCTGAAAGTCACCAATATACGACTCCAAGCTGCCACTCTGTCTCAACTGAGCCAAGTCTCGGAAGTAGGATTCTGGATCCTTCCTGTCAAACCGCTCAACCAATTTGTCCACAAACTCCTGGTATGATGTGATCCTGTCATGCTGTAATGTCACCATACCGTGGTGCCACCAATCGTAAGCCACTCCCTCGAGATGCAATGTAGCATATCTGATAGCATCTCTCTCAGCCATCGGGCGTAATGTAAGAAATGTGTCCAGCTTACTCATCCATGCCTAAGCTGTCACCTTACTACTACCATCGAACATTGCTAGATTAAGCCTGTTCGTTGCATGTTTTAGGTCATTGTTCTGGTATCTAGGTCTCCAATCCTATCGACCTTTGTGGTGCTCTCGCCTCTGAGTGACAAAACGGTCAAAAGAAATCCTCTCTCTGACCTCTGGTGGTACCAACTCCCACTCCTCGTTCGCTGCCATAAGCGTATCAGCGAACAACTCCTCATGCTCCTCATCTGCCATGACCTCCTCGGCCTCCTGTCTCACAAAAGTTGGCCTGGTAGGCCTATCTACTGTCTGTGAGGCTGTCCTAGGTTCCCTGCGAGAACCTGCTTCACTCCTCTCATCGTCACGATGTGGTGACGGTCTCCTCGGAGTACCCAATCTCTGAAGTGCCACTGTCAACTGCTGCAATACATCATTCGACTGCCGTTGACCTGCACGTAAATCTCTGAGTGCAAGCAAAACCTCAGCATCATCTTGATCTCTAGGGTTTTGAGGAATCTCGTTCCTGGGAACATCTGTTCTATCTGCCCTATCATTCCTGTCAGCTATATTTCCCGGCTGCCTACTCAAACTCTGTTGCCTATCAATCAGAGCACGTCTGCGTGTGTAATACCTGTGAGACCCAAACTGTTCTGGCTGCATAAGACTGCTAAACCCTTAGGATGGCAGGATTTAGCTCTGATACCACTATAGAAACCCTAGTTTCCTCTGTTTCTCAAATCTGACTGTTTTCCTGATATTTTTGAAGGTTTTTGGTTTTTTTGACTGCTTTTGGTTTTTTTGCATAAATATGGTAAAATGCGATTTTTCTAGAAATTGGAAATAAATTCAAATAAAATAATATATCTCCGGAAATGATAGATTCTATTGCAAAAATAGATGCCAATCTAATATTAAATCTTCTAGAAGGGTTACAATGAAGATTCGATTACATGCAATATAAAAAGCAATGATTTTTATTTGAAAACCTGGAGATTGCAGCAAACTGGAAATGATCAGATCTGGTACGGCTGCATTGATTAACTTCTTCTCCCTCCGTCTGGTGCTCTGGATATGACACAGATGCTTAGGCGCCTCTAATGAAGTTGATATTTGGCCTGAATGAAAGGCGTTTCTCCTCAAGACAAAGGTACGGCTCAAAAGAAGGAAGTACGGCCTGCAGCAAGGTACGGCCCTGTCAGAACCAGCAAGTACACTTGTACGGCTTTCTTGAAAACAGTGTCCAAACCCTCTGGAATGATGCGCCTTGAAGAATAGATGTTCTCTGGCTAAAACCCCAACAAAAACTCTGATGCTGAATGATCTATGAAGTTCTATGATCTCTTCTGGATGAAGAAACCTCTGTGCTGGAAATAAATCAGATGTTATTTCACACCCTCTGAATCGCTCTCACTGGAGATGGCTCGTTCCCCAATGCATTCGAGACTGAAACCCTAAAGCTTCCGTTCTCTGACGAAGACGTGATCAATTTTCAATTCACAATAGACATAATGGCTCGAATTCCAATGCAAAGCCTATATTCTCCTCAAAAGTGCGAATTCCTTAAAGATAGGGAATTTTAAATAATTCGACTTTTATTATTTTAATTATTCAATAGTCTCCGATTAAATTTTAATAATAAAATATAATCGTCAACTGGCCCCTTTCTGATGATGGGCGACCCCTTCACAGAAATCACTTAAGTTATAATAAAATATTATAACTTTATATTATAATCTCCATTTAATTAATATTTAATTAATTCAATTAAATATTAATATCTCTCTCATTATTCATCCGATGCACGAGCTGTCTGAAGCTGATGAACACTGAAGTGATTCCGAACGCTAACAATCCATACTGCTAAAAATAGCAGGGGTCCCACGCTAACTGCCAATAACTGCTAAAAATAGCAACTTATGCAAGAAGTGTCCGAATGAGCCCGAACGAAAGCCAACTGATCAAGAACTGCCAACTGAAGCTGAGCCAAGCTCCGACATGACCCTCTATCCAACCTATCAGCCTACGAGGGTCGCATGATAGGCTAATCCTGTGCCCGGAAAGATGTCAACCAGAAGGGGACATGACATTGCACATTGAAAATATCAAATCAGAACTTTGTAACAGCAAGAGACTCTATTGCATTGTTCATGTTATGTTCCTTCCAAGGGCAAAAAAATTGGGAAAAAATTAAGGGTGCTTGTTACAATGGTGATCTTAAAGGTTTCCACTCAGTTTGTGAATTGCAAATAATTTAAAATAGAAATTTTGCCAATAATATAAAGCGCTCATAACAACATTGTGCATAAAATTATAATCAACACAGCTAATCTAAAATTCCTTCAAACAATGCTGCTACAGTCACAAATTATTTGCCAGTACATTGATTATAATTTGAAATTCAGGAACCATTAAAATAATACTATTGCTAACCTGAGCCACTCCAATCGATATACTATGCGTATAGATTGGTCCCACAATGAAACAGCTCTCATGAACACGGGGCCACCTTAGACCATGTAAGGCAGCGGTAAGAGGACAGTGCAGCAGATAAGTGATAGGCGGCAAAGCTAAAGATGATTTGCATTCATGCCTCCACTAACCCCCTCGACTCCTTAAGTATTGGTGTGACTCTTAAGTATTGATGCGGCATTCCCAATAGTGGTTGATGGCAACAATAAGGAGTTTAATTATTCATTAATAGAGTCACTTTCCAATCTGTTCATGAATATATATGTGGTGCCCTTCTTCACTCAACTATGACAGCAAATACAAGGATACGACTTATATAGCTGCATTGGATGTCTAAGAAAAATGAAAGTGATTTTTTGGCAGCTATACTATTCACTTGTAATATGCATCGACTTCCTCAAACTTGCTTCAGATCGAATCATAGTCTTTAAGCTTTCTTGCGGGTCCCTTCAATGTTTCCTATGTCACATCATCCCTTGACTTGCCCATTATGCATTTATACGGCACTATTGTCATGGCTGCAACTCCTTAAAAGGCTGCCCATTAACTTTGTAAAGTTTAACAAACCATTAATTAATATCGACCTCTTCCTCATTATTACGGCATATAAAAGGTATGGCTTCTTCACCAAAAATGTACAGTTAGTACTAGATTTAACAATAACAGAATATCAAAGATGTCTTCAGCCAATATTAAATTATAATGTTTTACCTCTACAAATACTGTCTTCACATATGTAATGTCCCCTTTTTCATGAGCAATGGAGTTTAGAGGAATTAGCCTATTCCTGATCCTCGTAGGCTAATGGGACTTGATCAGAGGGTCGTTTGGCAGATACCCAGTTGATTGGTTGGCTCGTTTCGTGACTTCATGAAGGTTTTCCTATTCTCATCATGGATATTTCTATTTTTGGAAACCTTTATTTTATATTATAAAGTTATATTGCACTTTAGGAGTTGATTAATATTTTGTATTATTATAAAGTGCAATAATAAAATAATAAAATAAAATAATATTATAATATTCCTTCTAGAAGCTGACTTGGGAAAGTTCTAGAAGGAGGCCAACCTCTTGAGAAAAAGTATAAATAGACATGAGGAGCTCATTGCCTATCATCCAAATTTGTTGTTGATGTTTGGTGTTTCAGCTGTGGAGCCTAGGGTTTCTGCAGTTGTCTTTGGCCATTGAGAACGAAAACTCTCAATTGGTGAGCAATTTTGAGGGTGTGAAATATCATCCGAATTATTGCAACTGGGAGAAAGTTACTTCAGACTTTCTATTTGAGCTTCATTGTATAAACTTAGTGGCCTTTGGCCAAGTTTTTGTATGATTCGATTGATGGAAATGTTGGAGACATTTTGGTAATTGAAGTCTTCATTCTTTGGAGGTCAATTTGCATTGTGTATACTCAGAATTTTATATCAGACAATTTCAGTCATTCAAATCAGCTTGTTGGTGCCACTTACTTACTCATTTCTTCTTTCTTTGGCATCGATTCATCCATTGATTTATTGTATATCGTTCCTTGATGGTGTATGATGATTTCAAAGGCATGTGGGATGAGTGTCTGACAGCAAATGAATTAAATTAGAAGTCTGAAATATCTAAGCAGGGGCGGCCAGTTAAGGAGGGGAATTTCTTCATAGAAGCCCTTAAAAATTCTAATAAAATTTGTAGGGCATTGTTACATGGTGGGAAGGCTGGGCGCTTCATTTTTGGATGCAAAACAAACAAGAGCAAGGAGAATCAAACAATTTCATCCAGGCAGCCATTGCATTCCCAGGTTCTCTTCTTTGGTCACCATTGTAATAGTGTCATCTTTCTATCATAGTTCTCTTTGCTGACTTAATCAGCATTGAATGGCATTATATTTAGGTTGATGTATGAGTCATTGCATACCATTTAAGCATGCTGCTGTAAATGAATCAGACTTAGTCATTGCATATAGAAAGTTAGTATTGCAGCTGTAGATGGTTATTTGTAATCAGATCTTTCTGAGTCTTGTAATCAGACTATTGCATTAAGAGTCTAATTTTGAAATTGCTTGGCAATTGTTTGCATATAGTGTAGTTTTTCATTTGCAGCTGTAGGTTGCATTTCTCATTAACCAGCATTATCACAATTGAATAATTCTAATGTAAATTGCCAAGAGTCTTGGCTATCTCATGAGCTTTGTATTGAATCATTGTATTGCAATAAGGAGATACAGATTGCTGGTTGTTTATAGTTGTCAATAAGCATTACAATATCATTCTTACTCAGATTTTAGTATGCATACCAACTGTTTGTCAAAATACCAGTTGGCTGTAGGTGCATGTTTTTCACTTAAGAGTCGTTGATATGCATTGTTGATGATTAAAAGAAGTCATACATGCCTTTAGATGTTAATTTATGAATAGTAGTGTTGGATTTCAAGCATTGGAAGCATTCTATAATCGTTTTTCAAAGAACATATCAGCCTGATCACATATACCAGCAAGCTGGGAGGTTGCAAGTGAATTGTTTGACGATATTCCTTGAGCTCTTTATCATCATTTTCTAGAAGAAAGCTGCTTGAAACCTCGTCCATCTTTTCCAAAAAGCTGATTTATTTCTTGATTTTAAATGGAGAGTGCTGCTGAAAATAGAATGTTGATCTGCCTTGAAAAAGCAATTTCTCTGAAAAAGCTAGGACATGGGTTTTGTAGAAAATCACATTCCGAAGAAACCCAGATGCTCAGAAACCAAAAAAGCAAAGTTCATCCTGAAAAAGCAGCCAAAAAGCAGTTTCTAGAAGAAGGAAAATTTTCTCAATGTTGCAGAGGATGAAAAAGCGGAGAGACCCATGTGATCATAAATGGAAAAAGCTGAGTGGCTACTTTGAAAAATACATGCCCTAGAAGTTTGGAGCCTAAAAAAGCATTCCTCCTTGCTCACTGATCTCGAAACCACGAAGAACACCGAAAAAGCATGTCATTTGAGTCTTCAAATCTTCGTTGAGAGAAAAGAAAAAATCTTCTTGCTCTAGACGCCAACCTGCAATAATGAATAATGAAAAGCAAAAGCTCTCTTTAAATAAGATGAGGTTTGAGAGAATCTGCTTTCTTTTTGGTTTAAATCCTTCGAAGCTTATCCTGAGCAGGTTCGTCGAATGTGGACATTGTTCAAATGTTGAATGATGAAAACTTTAAAATTTTAGAAAAATGACTAAGGCATTGAGCCTTGGGCGCCAATCTCCACTTGGGGCAATTTTGTTTGGCAGACTTAGCCAAATTTTCACCATTTTCAACTTTTTGCTTGATTTTAACCTCTGTTTGATCTTCAATTTTTGGATGCTTGGAGGATCCTGTGAACTAACAGAGTGATCCATCGTGGAGCCTGACTAATTCCGAGAAGGTTATCCTGGAGGCATCTTTGGATAAAAACTTCATTTGACCCCTCAAAAAGTTGGGCGCCCCTGGCTACCTGGGGCGCCCATTATCACCAATGCCAGTCATTTTTCTTAAAATTTCAACTTTCTGTGTTTTTTTATCTCTAATTTGGCTTTGATTTCTAGCCTCCAGATTGATCCTATGGACGAGCTGAATGGTTCATCGTGGAGCTTGATCGAACCTAGTGAGATTGTTCTGGAGGCAGCTTCTAAGAAAGACATCATCTGGACCCTCAAAATCATGGGCGCCTATCTCTCTCTGGGGCGCCCAAATCCACCAAACTTAGCCATTTTTCTTGATTTTCCACCTTCAAACTTGAACCTCTATATTATATCTTCAGCTTGACATGGATTTGCCGATGATTAACACGTCCAACGATCTAACGAAGACATCCGTTGCGAAGCTGGCAGAATCCTGAAGAGACTGAGTTCATCTACAAACCCTAACTGCTGAGTTTGACCTTTCAAAAGGCTGGGCGCCCCTGGGCACTTGGGGCACCCAAAGTTCCCAGACTAAGAAATTTTCTTGAAGTTTTCACGGTTTGCCTTCTGTCTTCTAGTTGAAACCTCCCCGTTTGATCTTGAATTCCAAATGGCTGGTTGATCTGAGGATGACGATGTAGAACTCACTGTGGGGCTGGGAAGAATCTAAACAACATTGCCTGGGAGCACGAACCATGATTTCATCATCTAATACTCTGAAAAGTTGGGCACCTATCTCCTCCAGGGGCGCCCATGGCTTCCAGACTTTGTTTTTATTCTGCAGTTTTCACCTTCCTCTCCTCGTTCAACGTGCTTACCCTTTGCCCTGCTTGCTGGATACTGGAAATTGACTAAGGCATGAAGGTTTGGGTGCCTAGACTAAGCTAGGGCGCCTGGAGTCTACAATGTTAGCCAAAATTTTACATTTGTCAACTTTCTTAGCTTCCTTTCTCCATTCTTCATTTTGCATGCACGTTCATCATCTCATCTTCTTTTCAGAGCTTGAACGTTGAATCTAACACCTTGTAGCTGACTGCTCTCCATTGATGACTTTTGGAGCTCCCGAAATGCTTTCTGAAATTGAAAAAGCAAAAACTAATCATTTCGTGATTATGACTACACGAGCCTGATAAGGAAATATTTTGAGCCAATCAAAATCAGTTTGAACCCTGGCAAACAAACTTTCTTTTTTTTAGAAATTTTCTATTTTTAGAAAATTTTGCCAGCCTCTATTTCGAAAGAAACCCAGAAAAAGTTACTATTTTTAGAAAATTTCTAAAAATAGCAATTTTTCTAAAAAGTAGGTATGAAAAATTGAGATCTGGGTTTTGTGTAATTGGTCTCTCGGAGCAAACCCAGAACGTCAGATTTTGAAAATTTCAAGTTTTTACCCCTCATGCAAGACATGCACACCCAAATTTTGACCTTTTTGACAAATTTGACAAGACTCACCCATTTTTTCAAAATGCCTAAGTGTAGCAAAAATTTTAATTTGGGGTACAACATTAATTAAGTTAACAGGCAGCACTTAAGAATGAAGGGGTGCATCCTTTGAAGGGATGCAATGGTAATAAAGGGGTGTGACTATTCACCCGACCATGAAGGGTATATAAGGAGGCATCATTTGGTAAAGGCATCCATGTGATGAATTGGGCAGATTGGAAACAAAGGAATAAGGATTGGAAATTATAAGAGATCTATTGGACTAAATATTATTGGCAAGAATATATTTTGGAAGTAAGTTTATATATATATGTGTGTGTGTGTGTGTGCGCGTTCATGCAAAGGTAATTATTGCAAGTTTTGAAATTAATTAGAAATAATTGTGTGTATATATATATATATATATGATCATGTCATAAAAAGGATAAATTGAATGGGTCAGATCTGAACTGGAATTTAAAAGAAATCAGTAAATTGATTAAGAAAGTATTTGGTATGCATTTGGTTGTATATGCATTTAATGTATTATATTTGATAGGCATATAAATATGTATATAGCTAATTTAATAATGACTAATATGCAATAAGGTGAGATATGTTATGTCTAAATTAGTAAATAAGGGAAATTGAATTTATTTATATTAATATAATCTACATCTTTTTCTTTAAGCAATCATGTTTAGGGTTGGCAAGGAAACATGCTAGGGAAGGGTGGTATAGGTTCTCACAACGTATGTACACCACCCTAAGTAGGATGGAATTGTCTTGGTTGGATGTTCCCGCCACTTGGGGCCAGGGGGTATGAGCACGCCCTTGGGCTTAATTATAAAGAATAGTTTTTCTAGCACCCTATCATGTGTTTCTCTCCAATCCTTACCATGATTGTTATTGGAAAAAAGTCTATAAATTGGATTCAAGTTTAAGTTGTTATTCATTATTTCATAAATGTTAATAGTTCATTTATTCTTAAGTTCAATATCTATTATATAATTTCCTATGGAATATTATTTGTAAAACAATTTTATGTCGTGTAATTGTCACTTTAAGGCAAATTCAGGCATACTCCAAGTAGGGGACATTACATAGGATGATTTAATGTTGAATTAATTAAATTATCCCCTATATTTTCTAACTTAGCTTATGGGAATAAAATAAGCTAGTGAACTCCGCTGGGTGATCACTCAGAAAACAGGGACATTACAACTCATTGATCTTGAATGCTTAGTAAATGTAATCACAAAAGAGTTCCTTTACATGCATGATTTGTACCAAGATAAGTACAAGCAATCGAAAGTTCCGGTTAGAGTGCATGATGTTTCCACTCATCCTACCATTGGTACCTTGACCCTTCGTGGACCAAAAAGCTTGGATGTACCTTTTACCATAATTCCTACCTCAAATCAATTTTGTGTGAAGTTGGTCCATCCATGGCTTACTTCCATGAGTGCGGTCCCCTCCGTCATCCATAAATGCCTAAAATTTCCATTGGAAGTGCACACTATACATCATAGTGGGTTTAGGCCCTTGTCTCTTCGTGGGAACTTTTCCCTTGATTACACTTTTTGTTTACTCGCAAAGCTACTTGACCAATGATTACAAAGTAAACCAGAATATTTAACAGCAGTAATAGAACATATTATTTACACAGACAATGCGCGGAATATGAGTGTTGTATTCTCATTCATCAAATAGGTAATATGTACATCATATAACAAAATGTGTGGTCCCTGACTACAATTGAAACATGAAATATATAGTCGGTCGATGTTGGTTGAGAACACCAACTAACGACATCTATCCCATACAACTACCCAACTGTCAGGGACTAATTCCCGATTGACATATTTTAATTACATTTTTGCTGATTACAAAAGTATTTATTTATTTATATATTGTGTCGACTACATCAGCCCCCCCAAAAAGAAAGTCGTCTTCTAGACGTCAACAAGAAAAATGGAGAACTGACACCCAAACTACATTTACTGAGATGGAGGGTGAGAGGATGTCCCTAGATGGATGGGCGATGTCAGGGTAGATGTCGGCGAGTGTAACTCTTGAAGCCTGCAAACCTTCTCCGTACACATCCTCAATTGATGTTCCGCCATGATCTCCCACTCCTTTGTTGGCTTGACCATCTATGCAGCCTCCATCACTTGTCGTTTCGCTAGGTTAGCTTCTCTCGCTTTTTTTTCCATCTTGGCCTCCACGGCCACCATTCGCTACTCTCTCTCCCTCTCCATCTCTGTCATCTTGGCCTCTACGGTCGATACCCTGGCTCTCTCATTGATGATGAGCTAGGTCTACTAAGCAAGTTGATCTTGGAATTTTTGTGTATGCTCGGCTAACTCTTCTCGTACCTTTTGTACCAATTGCAAAGCCTCAATCTTCTCCTGTACCACCTCCTCCATGGATGTCATTTGTCGTTTTAGCCTATAAAATACATCCCTAAAGGATGACTATATACCAAACAGGGCTGAAATCAAACAACTGTCTCTCCCTCCAGCTAAAGGCCTCATTGGACACCAAGCCATTTGCATTGTCGGAGTCTCAACTCTAAGCCATCCTTTGGAAGTGAAACAATAGGTGAATTCTTCCTTACATCATGTCTGTACAAACACCAATATTCGCTGCACCTCCTTGGCCACTAATGGCGCTAGACCTATGTCAAGCCTTTTGGATATGTCTCCTACTTGCATTACTGCGGCCATCGCTTGAAGTTCCTAAATGTACCTCTATACCATCACCAGAGGGTTTGACTCATCCGACTTGGCTATCTCAATGATCAACCCCTCAGATCCACTCAACTCATCCTCCTCCCCATCTTTGCCTGATGGGTTGGGCAATGCTAACTCCTCTGCAACCAAAGGTGGCTCCTACATCTAAGATGATCCCCCACTCTCCTAAGTGTGTACTATATCCGGTGGGTGTGCCTGAGACAAGTCTGGTTCTACACCCTCAGTCCTCACGGCTATGAAGTCCTACTGTAGACCCTCACCCTTGATCACCATGGCTGTGAAATCCTACTGCAAACCCTCACCTCCGATTACCATGGTTTTGTAATCCTGCTCCAAACCCTCGGCTAAAACTCTTGGAGGACTTGGCAATGGGAATGTTGGGACCTGCAGTGGTAAACTGAGCATATTGAACCACTTGTCTATCTGTGTAACATTATGTTGGCGTTTCAATTAGCACCTTTGGTGTGCTTATTGGAAACGGACAGCTATGCACAGAATTAACTACTCTTCAAATTAGGAGGGGAAGCTCCCTCTTTTGCTGATGTTTGCGTAAAAGTAAAATGAACTAAGTTCTTATCTTTTTACTCAGCGACAGGGCACAAGGGTGATAAAACACAATGCGTTGTAGCTAAGGTTTTCTCTGGTTTCTGCAAATCTTAACTACAACTAGGCTAACTTTTAATCTATCCTATTTCCTTGAGAAAAACAGAGCAAGAGGATATAGGAGCTATTTGGGAATGGTTCAATCACTTAGACGAACTGTCTCTCAAAATGCATCTGAAGGCTCTGAACTTCTAGATTTACGCCGAAATGGAACTCATGCAAGTAATCATCAAACAGTAGGCTAGATCTCAGGATTCCCAAGGAGGCGTAGTGCTCTTTCTGAGATGTAGGCTAAAATGTAGACTACTAAAAACAACATATAACGTAATCCTACTCTCTAAATTCCCAAGGAGGCGCAGTGCTCTTTCCAAGGTGTAGATCGAAAGAAAGATTATTTGGAACAACATACAATGACATATCTTGAGACTTTTGGATCAAAGGCACGTGACTCTCCTAATTTATTATCTCAACTTCGATCAAAGATTACACTTTGGGATAGCAACATGTGTGAAAGAGACAATCACACAACAGGCAATCAACCAATAACACATGAACATAGATTGAACACACCTATCTGAATAGAAAGAACACAAGTTGTGCTCAGCGTTTAGCTATAACAAATACGATTCAAGAACATATACTAAGCGAACAAAGTCGAAAGCTTTTGAGCTTAGCATTTTGCTGTCGTGAAGTAAAGTTACAAAATACTGAGCAAAGGCTCTTATTTGTAGAAGCTCAAAGGAGTAGGCAACCCTAAAGTCTCCTTGAGTTAACAATAAGTTCTTGTCAATCTGCAAGATTTATTCCTATGTCTAAAAGTAGGTAACCTAACAATTAACTAGAAAGCCTACTTCAATTAACTGATTCTAAACTAAAACATAACTCCAATACACAAAGGTGTCTCCAATATAGACATGCACAATTTGTGGGACAATGAGTTAACTTGGAAAGAGGCATCAAGTTAACTCCTATGTCTCTAAAATTGAGAGTTTACACCTCATCAACTCGACTTATCATTTCCTCTAACCAATCATTGACTGTCTCTACCTCTGGACAACTAATGCTTCTCAAAATGATGACGTGTCATCGCAGCATCTCCTCACCACTCGCAATCTACTACTGGTATTCAATCTTCTTTGCAGCTGCGTCATCTAGCCTTGTTGACATGACTGCGATCTGACTTAACCTACAGTCAGCAGGGTCACCACAGAAACTGCTTCGGATGAGGTCCTGAAACTGCATTTGTACCTCAGCTAGCTCGACGTATGCACCTCCTTCATGCTAGTATTGGCAAGGGATGGATGTTACCAACGTTCTTACGAACTTGATAACACTTGCCACGATCTATCTGTACTCAATCAATTCCACAGAGTTTGTATCATAAGCTCTCACTTTGTATGCAAGTTGTTCTTTCCAAGTGTAAAAATGTTGCTTGTTCTCCTCTGTAGTAACTGAATTGTATGCCATCTGCAAGTTTGAGATGGTGATCTCATCTTTAGGCCTGCTCTCTGCTATGTCTCACTTTGATTCCTGGATCTTTGCGCAAAGGTCATGGGCTCTATACCTTAGCTGGTACAACTCTGCAAATATTTACCGGCCCCTGATGATGAATTCTTCCACTTGATCTATCAAGTGCTTTCCACATAGGATCAGCTGACTTAGCTGATTTTGTTCCACGAGGAGCTCCAGCATCTGCAGAAGCAAGGTAATGATGTTTGATGTAGCATGCATCAAGTTGGTTATATGCAATTGCAGCTGCTAGTTTTCAACCTTTAGGGCTGCTTTGTCTTTACTATCCTTCACCATTCTTTCTTTGACACTCACTGATGCAACTTCAAAGAGATCCGCCTCAACCTGACGCGTGCTCTTGCCAACGTTGACCTTCAACAAGGTGAAGTCATCAACCTCTACCTCATTTGCATTTCTATCTTTAGGTGGTGCAGCGGTCTCAATGGCAATCTCATTGTCCGCATTCTTTCCCAAATGGACTTGCTTCTTGAGTTTCTTTTCTGGCATGTCCTGATGGACATGGTCAAATTCTATTAAGTCCAGTTGGTAGGAAGGCCTCGTTCTCTTCCTTCCTAGGAGATTCTCAAGCCAAGAGGAATCTTGACTAACCTCATTGGAAGGTTGGATGCTAGTCCCATGAATTCCTAACAAGTGGGATTGTGTTGCAATGTCGCATGGTGGCAAATCTAACTCTAAGTCAATATGGATCGGTGACTGCTGTGGTGGTGGCGAAAAGGGAGGCTCTGCTTCCACCTCTGGTACTGTCTCAGGCTCTCAGCTATAACTGTCTCCATTTTCCGCACTGTTTCAGTTGTGTTTGTGGCTGTCTCCACATGTTGCTCTTGCTGATTTGTATCAGCAATCTGCATTTTTCCCCTTGTATGCCCTAACATTCTGGCTCCTCTAGGAGGGTTACTCCATGTCTTCTGTCTGGGCTTAGCTCTTGACGTGGAAGGTAATGAAGTATGAACCGGTGGCGGCTCTATGTTGGGAATAACTACATTCCTTGTCCTTTTACTGTACAAGTAGAGTTGGTTGTTCCTAACAACTCTACTTGTTCTTTCCTCAATAGACGTACTTTCCTTGGCATACAAATCCACGGTTCGAAGTGGTTGTGAGTCAACCTGATCTATGAAGAACGAGGGAAGAATAACTTCCCCGCCATCATCGGATAACCCTTCCACGTCCTCTGATAAGAAGTCAGCAATTTGTGGAAGTCTGAACCAGCTATAGTTACGTCTTCTCACTTTGAACTCGTCTTCATAATTGAACCAATAGTCCTCCATGGATGACTTGTGTGAAGAGAATTGACCAAGGCATGCTGAATAGTGACCCCAAGGATCATATGACCATCTTTCGATGAGATACTTAAGGTTAAGTCTCACCTCCTGGCCCATAGCCTTAGCATCAGCCGCTGACCTGCACCTATAAAGTCCCATCTAAAAAGGAAAGTTTGCAGCCGGCTTGCATTTGTTACGAAGAAGAGAATGTACCTCGTGCAACTGCCACAAGAATTCCATGAAGACCACCCTATCTGATGGATAGCGGAGTAACATGGTGGGATGACCCAAATACCCATACACGCAGATGTAGGTAAAAGTGGGGAACTGGATGAACCAATCCGCCCAATCTACCATTGCCTCATTGGCTACTGGTGAGATGCGTATATGTGACTCATGATCAAGGTCTCTCATGGTGTGCATCAAGAACTGATCATTTACTTGCTTGAAATGTCTTTCTGATTGTGTGAACTCAAGCTGCAAGAAATGCTCATGAACCTTTTGCACAACCAAAGTTCCCACAGTGTTCAATGCTCTAAACTGACCTTGGAAGGCAATCAAATATACAAGATATGAACACATGTGGAATTCGTGAGCCTCTAAGAAACTGGTCATCTGTTTGTGGAGGGTATCACTGATCAGGGCGGGCCAATCATAATGTTCTCTGTTGCTCACAATTTTAGCAATGACATAGCACATCCATGACTGGAATTTGTTTGCCTCCTCATGACCAATAATACGGTTGAGTAGAGTGATCATCACTGCATATTCATCTTTGAACTCTCCACATCCTACATTCTTCCGCAAGTTGGCTCTTTTCTCTTTAAGCCATTTTTCTGCCATCCTCTTCTAACATTTGTCTTTGGACGCATTCAATGCCTTTTTGCACTATCATAGATACAACCAAGTTATTCGCACATGGTGGAATGGCAAAGCAGTTTTCGATATCCCTAGGCTTGAGGCTACATATCACTCGTCCATCCACTGATCTAATTTCTCGTGCAGTAGGGTTGTAATGCTTTACACAAGCTATTAGAAATTCTATGCTTTGCACTGAGATGGGAATTGACGCTGCCTCAAGCAATCCGAATTGCACGATATTCTGAAGTGTGCATTGGTCTATGCCTTCCAACTTTTCTAAGTTGACCTCTAGGTGTGCCCGATGCAAATCGGTGTCTACCGTTTTCAAGAAGTCATGGAGTAAGACCGTTTTGGTCTTGTATTCGACTCCGAAGAACTGCATTCTGAAAACCTTGAAGATTGACTAGGCACACAATACCGTTCGAACAACTTTTCTGCAGCTACTAAAAATAGCCTTGTCGAGTACTTTTTATGACAATTTCTGAGACGTGGGTTTTGTTGGGAATAATTTTTTGAATGGACCCAAAACATCAAAAATTCCAAAAAGTTAATTTTGTTTTTGTACATGTAAGAACTTCTTGGGGTAGAAGCTTTAAAAGCAGCGAGAAGCAGCGAGAAGCAGCGAAGCACTATTTTTCCTGAAATATCTGACACATGGGTATTGGAGGCGCTTCAAAGCTAATCAAACCCAGTTTGTCTATTTTTTGAAATTGTGACTTTTTCTAGAAACCCTAAAAAAAGGGACAACAGAGCTACTTTTCTGGAAGAATCTAACACGTGGGTTTTGTTGAAACTGTTGTGTTGATCATGTTGATGTTATTGCAGCTTCGGGCTTCATACTTATTTATTTGTGATTATTTAATGGCAACATATCTCTACGATGGTCAACCTCCTTTGTAATTATTATTTATTATTTATTATTTGTAATTATTTTTATGGTGGCCGACCTTGTCCTTGAAAAGGTGCAACCCCTCTAAGCAAAATGTATATATAGAAGGTCACTTTCTCTCATTTGTGCATCAAGCAAAGTTCGATCTCCTCCTCCATTAAGTGCAAATTCTTCAATAAAAGTAGTGTGAATTCATATAGGAGCAGATTGTGAGTCTATTCAAGTGTAGATTGAAGGGCAAACTATTAGTGTGTGCTACAGCCATTGCTGGTGCTATTTATTGGCCTTGTGTGTGGCCTCATTGTAAAGATAATTGTTGCCATTACTCATATATATAAGAGTTATATTTGTTGCTGGGTTTTTCTCCCTCAAGAGGAGGGTTTTCCCAGGGTATCTGTTGTGTTATTGTGTCTGATTTTGAATTAATTTTCTGTGCATTAAATCTGATCATTAAAATTAACATGGTATCAGAGCGGGTTTGAAGAAGATCTTGATCAGATTGTTATTACAGCGATACTTTGTAGAAACCCCTATTCTCACTGTTCTGAAACTGACTATATTTTTTTGCTTTTTGAGTGTTTTTGAATTGTTTTGGTTTTTTTGCATGCAATGATGAAGAATTGCGATTTTGAAAGAAAGACTTATATAAATCTAATAAACTCAAGTGAAAATAGAAGCAAATAGTCTTTGAATTTGATAGCATACACTTATTAATCTTTCCAGATTGATTACAATAACAGATCTCTGACATGCAAACAAAAGACAAGACAAAATATCTAATGTAAAAACCTGATTGCAGCCGCTTGGATGAAGAATAAATGGTACGGCCAGCTTGCAACCCTGACTTCTACTCAAAATCTGTCTAAAAGACCTCCTCTTGCCTGGGCGTCACCTATGGAGATGAATAGAAGCTGAAAAGATAGGCGTTTTGGCTCCAAATGAAAAGACGCCTTCCTCTGTAGTTTGTACGGCCTCCAACCAGCAATAAAGAAATCGTACGGCCTTTGCTTTGTTTGCCTGGGGTTTAGAAATGGACGCCTGTGAAGAAGAATTACCTCCAAGAAGAAATCCATACCAAGACCTTGAATCTAAACTTGCAACTGAAGCTCTATAATAACTTTTGGATGAAGCTATCTCTCTGACAGGCAATAAATCAGCTGATATTTCACAGCCTCTAAACTGCAGACACTGAAGATGGCACGTTCTCCAATGCAGAATGAAAACTGGAACCCTAGGCTCTATTCTCTGAAGAAGCACTTGGCAAAAATTCGATTTCATAACATAATGATGTTTCTTTACAATGAAAAACCTTATATTCTTCAAGAGGGTCGACTTCTCTCCAAAAAACATCATTTAAATAAAATGGAATTTTCACTTTTAATATTTCCATAGTTTGCACGCACTTTTAATTATAATTAATAATTGAAAAGTGGCCCCTTCTTCATGTTGGTCGACCCCTTCCTTTAAGTCACTTAAGTTATAATATTTAAATATATTATAAATTTATAATATTAGCCTTTAATTAATTAATATTTATTTTAGCAAACAAATATTAATATCTCTCTCAAAACATGTCCAAATGACGAACCGTCTGAAGCCAGATGATAAGTGACTGATTCCGCATACGACCAAACCATACTGCTAAAAATAGCAGGGGTGCTCTACTGAGTGTCTCCACTTACTAAAAATAGTAAGTCAAGCAAATGATGTCCGAACGACCCCGAACGAAAGCCAAACTGAATGATTCTGCCAACTGAAGCCAAGCCAAGCCTCAACCAGACCCTCTATCCACCCTATCAGCCTACGAGGGTCACATAATAGGCTAATCTCATGAACTGAGAGATGTCAATTGGAAGGGGACATTACAGTCGGCCCCTCCTGAAATTGCTTGTCCTCAAGCAATCTCAACTCCGGATGCTGCAAAATCTCCTCACTCTCCCACATAGTATCCTCCACTAGTAAATCTCTCCATTTCACAAAGTATTCCCTGATAGTCCTCCTGTGCAACTGTCTCTCTCTGTATTCGAGGATCGACTCAAGAACCAAGATCAACTTTCCCTCATCATCTAAGGGAGGTAATACTGCTGAGAGTACCACACGGTGTCCCAACGCCTTCTTGAGACGTGACACGTGAAAAACATTGTGGACCTTACTATCCACTGGAAGCTCTAGCTCATAAGCCACCTCTCCAACACGCCTCAGAATCCGGAAAGGACCATAATACCGCGGCTTGAGCTTCTCCGAACCACTCTTCCTTAGAGTAGACTGACGATAGGGCTGCAGCATGAGATAAACCATGTCTCCCACCTCAAAAGATCTCTCTATCCTCTTCTAATCTGCATACTGCTTCTGCTGATTCTGTGCCTTAGCAATATTTTCCTTAAGAGCTCTCACAGTGTCCTGACTCTCTTGCAATAAATCTCCAGCACAAGGCACTCTACTGTCACTTAGTAGCAAATCCAAAAAGCTAGGCGCCTCATAACCATATAACGCCATGAAGGGGGACATCTGAATCGTCATGTGAAAAGTAGTATTGTAACAATACTCGCATAAATATATCCACTTGACCCACGCCTTTTGCTGCCCTGCAATGTAATTCCTGAGGTAGCCTTCCACCCATTTGTTCACTATTTCCGTCTGACCATCGGTCTGTGGGTGGTAACTGGTGCTCGGTGTAAGCTCGGTCCCACAAAGTCTAAACACCTCCTGCCAGAAGTGACTCAGGAACCGACTATCCCTGTCGCTAACTATGCTCTGAGGCAACCCATGTAATCTGAAAACCTCTGCTACCTGTGTAGCTGTGTAAGTGGTGGTGATCGGAAAGAAGTGGGCATACTTCGTCAGCCGATCCACAACTACATATATGCAATCACGTCCCTAGGCTTTAGGCAAGCCTGTAATAAAATCCATCGATAGGCATTCCCACTTCCTATCAGGAATCGGAAGTGGCTGCAACAATCCTGCCGGATACATGTTCTCCTGCTTGTTCTGCTGACAAACAGGGCACTCACACACATACTGAAGAACATCTGCCTTAAGACCCTTCCATGTAAACCTTTCCTAAACCTGTCTGTATGTTTTGAAGTACCCGGGATGCCCTGCTGTGTGTACATCATGAAAGGCTCGCATAATGGTGTTCTTCATCTCAGATCCTGAGATCAATAAAATCCTGTTCTTGTAAATGATCAAGTCATTCACAAGTGTGTACCTGGTGTCCACCATAGATCCCTCAACAATACCAGATGCCCAAGTATCCTTGGCATACTCTGCCACAATCAAATGCCTCCAATCCTCTGCAATATGCACCATAGAACTCAGATAAGGCCGGCGTGAGAGGGCGTCGGCAACAACATTCTGGGTACCCTTGATGTAGGTGATATCAAAGTCATATGCCTGTACCTTACTCACCCACTTCTGCTGACGGTCATTTAAATCTCGCTGCCCTAGGAAATGCCTCAAACTATTGTGATCAGTTCTAATACAAAACTTACTGCCCACGAGATATTGCCTGAATTTGGCCAAGGCATGCATTATGGCCAGCATCTCCTTATCATAAATACTGTAAAGCCTCTCTGGTCCTCTGAATTTTCTGCTCTCATAAACAATCGGGTGCTTGTCCTGCATAAGCACTGCTCCAATGCCCTCACCAGAAGCATCACACTGAAGCTCAAAAGGCTTCGTAAAATATTGCAGTGCTAACACTGGACACGTAGTCATCAGCTCCTTGAACCTCACAAAATACTCCTGTGCCTTAGGAGTCCAACAGAATGCACCTTTTTTCAACAAATCCGTCATAGGTGTTGCATGGCGTGAATAACCACTAACAAATCTGCGATAGAAACCGCATAACCCAAGGAATCCTCGCAGCTGTGTAAGGTTCGCTGGAGTAGGCCAATCTACGATAGCACGGATCTTCTCAGGATCCATCCGCACTCCCCCTGCACTGATGATATGACCTAAGTATAACAACTCAATCATCCCTAAATCACACTTGGATTCCTTGGCGTACAAGGACTCCCTCTCCAAAATGCTGAGTACTGTATCCAGATGAGCCAAATGCTCCTGCCAAGTCTTGCTATAGATCAGAATATCATCGAAGAAGACAAGTACATATCTCCTCAGATGTGACTGGAAGACCCTGTTCATGGTGGATTGGAATGTCGCTGGAGCGTTGGTTAGCCCAAATGGCATCACCACAAACTCGAAGTGTCCACAATGACAACGGAAAGCAGTCTTCTCAACATCCTGCTCACGGACTCTAATCTGGTGATATCCCGATCTCAAGTCTATCTTCGAGAAATGGCAGGCACCATGGAGCTCGTCAATAAGCTCATCTATACGAGGTATGGGGTACCTGTTTTTGATGGTCCTCTTATTCAGGAATCTGTAATCAATGCACATATGAAGTGTACCATCTTTCTTCTTCACTAGGACAACTGAAGAAGCAAATGGTGATTTACTTGGTTGAATGTGACCCATAGCAAGCAACTCCTTGATAGTCTTCTCTATCTCATCCTTAAGCCGCTTTGGATGCCTGTAAGGAGTAATCATGACGGGCTTAGCGCCCTCCTCAAGCTCTATGATGTGCTCAATGCCCCTGTCTGGAGATCTCCCTGGTGGAATATCACTGAAAACCTTCCCATGCTTAACTCTAATCTGCTGAATGTCAGGGTGATACTCGGTCTTATGTTGTCCCTCCTGTATAGGTGTCAGTGCACTCGGCAGCCCACTCAACCATGTCATGACGCATAAGTCTCTCCATCCGTCGAAAGGAAATAGTCCTGACGTTACTGTCCCGAATGGCCTTCAGGATATGAGTCTTTCCATCCACATCAAACCGAATCTCCATGTCTTTGAGACAAAGTGTGACTTCCTCAAGGGAATGAAGCCACTTCATGCCCAAAACTAAATCAATGTCTCCCATATTCACTATGTAATAATCAGCCTTGAATTCATAATTATTCAAGCGCAAAGGAAGATCCTTAATCATACGGTCACATCTGAGAGTGTAACCATCAGCCACCTTAACCCGCATGCCCTCAAACTCCTCGGTCATGAGTCCACGCTTCTCCACAAATCTAGCATCAATAAAATTGTGGGTGGCTCCTGTGTCTAGAAGGGTGATGACCTTTTGACCCGCCAAAACTCCACGAAGTCTAAAAGATCCCTCCTGCTGAATGCTAGACAACCGTGCCTCCTGGATTTGGAGCTCTGTCTCTGCCTCTGCCTTAGGCTCTGAAGCCTCTGATTTTGACTCCTCAGAACTCTCCTGCTGTTCGGAATTCTCAGATTTCGAATCCTCGTAATAAGCCCACATAACTCTATTGGCCTTACCCTTAGGCCGCAAAGGACAATCGTGGTTAGCGTCGTAGGGACCTTTGTAGTAGAAGCAAAGCTTCTTACTGCGCAAATCATTAAGAGTCTCACGATCCAAGGGTGCTGCTGATTTACCCTTTGAGTCACTCTTAAAATCAGGTCTCTCCTTATTCTTATTAAATCCCTTATTGTCCCTGAAGGAAGTAGTATTTTTGGAGTTGAACTTGCTAGATGGTGCTGCAAGTTCCATGTTGCGCGCCTTCTTCATAGCTTCCTGTAGTGAAAGAGGATCAAATGCTTTGATCCACCCTCTCAGTGGTTCCAACAATCCCTCCACGAAGAGCACAACTATACGCCTCTCTGATACGTTGGGAACCATCACG
Source organism: Sequoia sempervirens (assembly GCA_007258455.2). Classification (NCBI taxonomy): domain Eukaryota; kingdom Viridiplantae; phylum Streptophyta; class Pinopsida; order Cupressales; family Cupressaceae; genus Sequoia; species Sequoia sempervirens. The sequence continues at coordinate 72,309,523 of VDFB02000363.1, forward strand.
GACAACCGCTGGAAGTCTCCTATGTAGGCATACAAACTACCAACCTGTCTCAACTGGGCCAAGTCTTTGAAGTAAGACTCAGGATCCTTCTTGTCAAATCGTTCCACCAATCTATCTACAAACTCCTGGTAAGTGGTGATACGATCGTGCTGAAGTGTCACCATCCCATGATGCCACCAGTCATAAGCTGCTCCCTCAAGGTGCAAGGTAGCATATCTGATAGCGTCCTCCTCTACCATGGGACGTAATGTAAGGAAAGTACCCAGCTTACTAATCCAAGTCTGAGCTGTAACCTTACCACTGCCGTCAAACATAGCTAATGTGAGCTTGTTTGTGGCGTGCTTTAGGTCACCATTCTGATGCCTAGGCCTCCTATCTGGCCTGTTCCTGTAATGCTCTCGCCTCTGTGTGATAAACCTGTCAAAAGTAATCCTCTCTCTGACCTCTGGGGTCAATAACTCCCACTCGTCGTTCGCTGCCATAAGAATATCAGCAAACACTGCCTCAGGCTCCTCATCTGCCATAGGCCCATCGGGCTCCTGTCTCACAAAAGTCGGACGGGTAGGTCTATCTGCTGTCCGTGACACAATCCTGGGTATCCTCCATGAACCTGCATCACTCCTGGCCTCATCACGTCGTGGTGATGGCCTCCTAGGTGAACCAATCCTATGTATTGCCATGATCAACTGCTACAATACATCAGTTACCTGTTGTTGGCCTGTTCAAAGATCTCTAAGAGTATGTAAGACCTCTGCATCATCATCCCTAGGGTTTTGACGAATCTCTGTTCTGTTAGCCATGGTACCCGACTGCCTGTTCACTCCCTGTTCCCTGTCAATCAAAGCTCTCCTGCGAGTGTAATATCTGTGAGGCCCAACCTCCTGTGGCTGCATATGAATCCCAAACCCTCAGGCTGGCAGGAAACCGCTCTGATACCAAGTTAGTTACCGTTGCACCAAAACCCCGGACTGGTAGTGAACGACACCCCTCTTAGCGTTAAGGGGGCATCCCCAGGATAGGTACTCCCGCCGAAGACCCCGGACACGTGGTTGGGCAAACCGCTCGGACAGACCTACGTCACCTTCCGATAGGGGCCCGCATCGAGACATCACAGCCCACCACGCTCCGCGAGTCTCGACCTCGAGACCTCCAGCTCTGATACCACTGTAGAAACCCCTATTCTCACTGTTCTAAAACTGACTGTATTTTTTTGCTTTTTGAGTGTTTTTGAATTGTTTTGGTTTTTTTGCATGCAATGATGAAGAATTGCGATTTTGAAAGAAAGACTTCTATAAATCTAATAAACTCAAGTGAAAACAGAAGCAAATAGTCTTTGAATTTGATAGCATACACTTATTAATCTTTCCAGATTGATTACAATAACAGATCTCTGACATGCAGACAAAAGACAAGACAAAATATCTAATGTAAAAACCTAATTGCAACCGCTTGGATGAAGAATAAATGGTATGGCCAGCTTGCAACCCTGACTTCTCCTACTCAAAATCTATCTGAAAGACCTCCTCTTGCCTGGGCGTCACCTATGGAGATGAATAGAAGCTGAAAAGATAGGCGTTTTGGCTCCAGATGAAAAGACGCCTTCCTCTGTAGTTTGTATGGCCTCCAACCAGCAATAAAGAAATCGTACGGCCTTTGCTTTGTTTGCCTGGGGTTTAGAAATGGACGCCTGTGAAGAAGAATTACCTCCAGGAAGAAATCCGTACCAAGACCTTGAATCTAAACTTGCAACTAAAGCTCTGTAATAACTTCTGGATGAAGCTATCTCTCTGACAGGCAATAAATCAGCTGATATTTCACAGCCTCTAAACTGCAGACACTGAAGATGGCACGTTCTCCAATGCAGAATGAAAACTGGAACCCTAGGCTCTGTTCTCTGAAGAAGCACTTGGCAAAAATTCGATTTCATAACATAATGATGTTTCTTTACAATGAAAAACCTTATATTCTTCAAGAGGGTCGACTTCTCTCCAAAAAACATCATTTAAATAAAATGGAATTTTCACTTTTAATATTTCCATAGTTTGCACACACTTTTAATTATAATTAATAATTGAAAAGTGGCCCCTTCTTCATGTTGGTTGACCCCTTCCTTTAAGTCACTTAAGTTATAATATTTAAATATATTATAACTTTATAATATTAGCCTTTAATTAATTAATATTTATTTTAGCAAACAAATATTAATATCTCTCTCAAAACAGGTCCAAATGACGAACCATTTGAAGCCAAATGATAAGCGACTGAATCCGCATACGACCAAACCATACTGCTAAAAATAGCAGGGGTGCTCTGCTAAGTGTCTCCACTTACTAAAAATAGTAAGTCAAGCAAATGATGTCCGAACGACCCCGAACGAAAGCCAAACTGAATGATTCTGCCAACTGAAGCCAAGCCAAGCCTCAACCAGACCCTCTATCCACCCTATCAGCCTACGAGGGTCACATAATAGGCTAATCTCATGAACTGAGAGATGTCAATTGGAAGGGGACATTACATACTTTTTACTCTCTTTCTCATTGTTGTTTACTTCTATCTCTTCGTCAAGATGGTGATTAGTCTTAAGCTTGAGGATAGACTTGAGGGAGCATCTAATTTCACATCTTGGAGATTCAGAATTATGCTCTCCTTGGAAGAAAGTGAATTGGCTGAGTTCGTGGAGAGCAAAGTTTCTGAGCCTGCTGATGAGGAAGAGAAGATTCAATGGAAGAAGAAAGATAGTAAGGAAAAGAAGATGTTAGTTGATTCTGTGAAAGATCATATTGTTCCCATCATCTCCAAGATGAAAACGGCAAGGGACATGTTTAAGTCTTTGGAGGAGATGTATGAGATCAACAACACAAGCCGTGCACTTGCATTGAAGCAACAACTTCATCATGTGAAGATGGCGGAAGGAGAATCTGTCATCGCTTACTTCATGAAGATTTCTGAATTGAGAGATCAGCTCTCTTCTATTGGTCATTTTGTTGATGTCAAGGATTTGACCATGCTTGCCCTTAATGGTCTTCCTTCATCTTGGGAGTCTTACATTCAAGGAATCAATGCAAGATCGAAACTTCCCAAGTTTGATCGTTTGAGGGCAGATTGTATTCAAGAAGAGTCTAGGTTGGTTGCGAGAAGTATTGGTGGAAGCTCTACAAATGAAGACATTCATATTCTTTCCACTCAATCCTCGAAGAAGAAAGAGAAAGGTGGAAAGAAAGGATATTTCAAGAGGAATAGAGATAAAGGAGCTGATGGTGCTCCCACATTTAAGAAGAAGTGGGACCTCTCCAAAGTCCAAAGTTTTCGTTGTGATACATTCGGTCACTATGCAAAGGATTGCCCCACCAGGCCTAATCAGCATGCTTCATTTGCGGATGTGGATGAGATCTCTCCTTAGAAGGATTCTAGGGAATTTTTATTCTAAGCCATGGGCCTGTGTTCAAGCCATGAGGTTGCGAAATGATCTGAGTGCAAGATCAGCGTATCATACCATCTCCAAAAATTGCATCCATCAAAATATTTAAAGAGATAAGTATTCTTTGTTTGTTAAGTTATATCTTTTATTTGGATCTTGTAATTAGTAAAGAGAGATAGTGGTTTCTCTTGAACTGTGTTCACTAGCATAAGATCCTTTGAAGATTTCATTTATTGCAAGTTATTTCATGCTAGTTGTGAAGATTTCTGAGTGTGACTCGTCATGTCCCCTTCTAGTTGACATCTCTCAGAGCATATGATTAGCCTATTATGCACCGTGAGTCGATAGGGATGGATAGAGGGTCTTGATGGAGCTTGGCTTGGCTCTTCCTTGTCGTTTTTACTAGTTGGCTTTCGCTTGGCTCTAATCGACAATGGCCCGATCATTTTTTACAGATGGCACACAACGAGCACCTGCTATTTATAGCAGATGGATTGATTGCGAATCATTCACTTAGTCACCCACTGCATCTGCTCTGAATCGGACACTTTTCGAGGGAGATATTAATATTTAATTGATTAATTAAATATTAATTATTTGTGGAGCTTATATTATAAAGTTATAATATTTTAATATTATAACTAAAGTGAATTGCTGAAGGGGGTCGCCCATCATGGAAGGGGCCGTTTTTAATTATATTTTATAATTAAAAATGTGATTTGAAACTATTGAAATAATTAAAAGAAAGTTCAAATTTATTTTAATGATGCCTTTTTGAAGGAATTCGCACTTTTGAGGAGATATAAGGGTTTCATTGGAATTCGAGCTCATTAGCATATTGAATATTGAAATTTGAACAAGTCTTCTTCCGGAGAACGAAGCCTAGGGTTTCTGTTGTCTACAGACATTGGAGAATGAGCCATCTTCAGTGGGTGCGATTCAGAGGCTGTGAAATACTAGCTGATCTATTGCCAGTCAGAGAGATATCTTCACACAGGAGTTATCACAGAGCTTCACAGGCGAATTATATTCAGGGTTATTCAGTGAGATATTCATCCAGAGGAATTTTATCAGTTAGGCGCCTACACTCAGAGATCTGGAGACTTCACAGAGAGGCCGTACTTTTTATTGCTGTTGCTGTAGCAAGCCGTACTTTCCTGCAGCAGGCCGTACCTTCATCATTTAAGCCGTACTCCTTGTCTTGGGAAATACGCCTTTCTTCTGGTCTTCTATCTTCATCCAATTGGGGCGCAGTTGTATTGGGAGCAATCTGAGATCACCAGACAAAGGGAGAGGTTGATTCATGTGAAGGCCGTACCAATTCAAGCATTTGTTCACTTGCTGCAATATCAGGTTTTTTATCAAATAAAGTGTTGCCTTTTAATTTGCATGTATGTGGATCTAATTTGTAATCATTCCGACAGTTGAATAAATGGTTTAGCATCAGTATTCTCAATAGATTTTATCCATTCCAGAGTTATATGATTTTATTTGAATTTTACATTCAATTCTTGCAAAATCGCAATTTTCTTTATTCATGCAAAAACCACAAAAAAAACAAAATACAAACAAAACGATCACAAACAGTCAGATTCAGAAAACAGGGGAAACAAGGGTTTCTACCAGTGTTACAAGACTCGCCTAGACTCGCCGAGTCTGGGCGAGTCCCGAGGCGAGTGAGGCTGGGCGAGTCTTTGGGACTCGGCTGCCGAGTACTCGCCAGACTCGCCGAGACTCGCAAGACTCGGGAGACTCGCCAGACTCGGCGAGTCCCGAGCCAAAGACTCGGCCGTCAGTTTTGTGGGCATGTGTGTTAAAAAAAACACATTTTAAAGTTTCATTTTTTTTTTCTTTTTGTTTTTATACTTGCCTCTATTCCTCCAAAAGGCACTTCATTTCATTTTCAAGCTAGTAAGAGAGAAAAAAGAGAGAAGAGAGCCAAAACACATTTGCAGGTCACAGAGCCCTTAGTGGTTCTATTACGAGTTGCTGATGGGGAAAAGCCCGCAATGGGCTACATATACGAGGGCATGGATAGGGCCAAAGAGGCCATTAGATCCATTTATGGGGGAATTGATAGTAAGTATCGCCCCATTTGGGAGATCATCGATAGACGATGGCACCTCCAGCTTCACAAGCCCCTACACGCAGCAGCATATTTTCTCAATCCGGCATTCCAATTTCGCAAAGAATTCAAGGCAGATGAGGAGGTTTTGAGTGGGCTCTACACAGTCATTGAGCGGATGTCTGATTCTCATGTTGGAGCCCAAATTGTTGCTGAGATAGAGATTTTCAGACTTGCACAAGGAGATCTCTTTGCAAGAGATATATGCAAAGATACTCGATCGACATTGCAGCCAGGTAAAAATTTATTAAGGGCATAATAGTAGTTTAAAAATTACCACTTTTCAATCTTTTATATTCAATGTTCATATTATAAATTTATAATTAAATATTCACATTTCACAATGAGATTTATTTTTTTTCTTTTTCTCATCTCAGATGCATGGTGGGAGAGATTTGGTGCTAAAGTACCAAATCTTCAGAGGATTGCGATTCGAGTGTTGAGCCAACCATGCAGTGCCTCGGGTTGTGAGCGCAATTGGAGTATGTTTGAGCACATACACTCCAAGAAGCGCAATAGGTTGTCAGTGCAGAGGTTGAATGATCTTGTTTATGTTCATTACAACCTGCGCCTTCGCCATAGACAGATATTGGGCACTGACTTGTCACCCATCACGTTGGAGGAGGTTGATCCACAGTCAGATTGGATCACTGAGGTCGAGGATCCTATTTTTACCGATGAGGACCTTGATTGGGTCGACCAGGCAGATCAAGAGGCAGAGGCAATAGCCATGGCAGAGGAGGAGGATAGAGCACGAGGAGACACCTTGGATGCTGGTTTGGGTGCCTCTGAGTCTGACACTGAGACACAGGCAGAGATGATGGCTGCAACATCATCTAGGACCTCTCTTAGACGTCTACGCAAGAGGACTAAAGTTTAGAGCCTTAGTGATGCAGGCTCCTCTGAGCCATAGACTTATAGCTTTTGTTTTACTTTTATTATATGTTTGGAACTTTTGATGCCATGGATTTCATATTCCATGAGTATTGTATACATTTCACAACATTTATATATCTAAGTTCTAACTGTTTAACTTTAAACTTTAAACTCTTACTACTGTTATTGTTATTAACTATTAAGTATTAAGTAATTACTTATTTCCTTCAGCTAAAATTTGCGTTTATACTTATGTGATCGATAGATGTTTGTGTATAGGATCATAGTAGTTTCTATTTCATGATGTTATTGTGTATTTAAGGTTTATTTACTAAAGGGTGCATGAAACAAGCTTTAAATCCTTAAAAATCTCTGAATTTCTTGGGTTTTTCTATTTGCCGAGTCTTTGCCGAGTCTTTGCCGAGTCTTGGCGCCGAGTCCGAGTCCGAGTCAAAAATCAGCTTGCCGAGTCCGAGGCGAGTCCGAGTCTTGTAACTATGGTTTCTACAATGGTATAGGACTCCAAATGTGATTTGGGGATGACCGAATTGTTATACTTAGGTCATATTATCAGTGCAGAGGGAGTGCGGATGGATCCTGAGAAGATTCGCGCTATTATAGACTGGCCTACTCTGGCGAACCTTACACAGCTGTGGGGATTTCTTGGTTTGTGTGGGTTTTACCGCAGATTCGTGAATGGTTATTCACGACATGCAGCACCTATGACGGACTTGTTGAAAAAGGGTGCTTTCTGTTGGACTCCTGAGGCACAGGAGTGTTTTATGAGGTTCAAGGAGTTGATGACCACGTGCCCAGTGTTGGCACTACCAGATTTTTCGAAGCCCTTTGAGCTTCAGTGCGATGCTTCTGGCGAGGGCATTGGTGCGGTGCTTATGCAGGACAAGCACCCTATTGTGTATGAGAGTCGTAAACTCAGAGAGCCAGAGAGGCTCTACAGTATTTATGATAAGGAGATGCTCGCTATAATGCATGCCTTGGCAAAATTTAAGCAATACCTTGTGGGCAGTATATTCTGCATTAAAACTGACCACAACAGTTTGAGGCACTTCCTAGGGCAGCGAGATCTCAATAATCGACAACAGAAGTGGGTGAGCAAATTGCAGGCATATGACTTTGATATCTCTTACATCAAAGGCACCCAGAATGTAGTGGCTGACGCTCTTTCACGCAGGCCATATCTGAGCTCTATGGTTCACATTTCGGAGGATTGGAGGCATATGATTGTGGCAGAGTATGCCAAGGATACATGGGCATCCAGCATCGTTGAGGGATCGACGATTGACACTAGATACACGCATGTGAATGACTTGATCATTTACAAGAACAGGATTTATTTGATCCCAGGTTCAGAGGTGAAGAACATTATCATGCGAGCCTTTCATGATGTACCTACAGCAGGACATCCCGGATATTTCAAAACATACAGACAGATTCGGGAGAGATTTACATGGAAAGGACTTAAGGCAGATGTTCTTCAGTATGTGCGTGAGTGCCCTGTTTGTCAGCAGAACAAGCAGGAGAACACGTACCCGGCAGGATTATTGCAGCCACTTTCGATTCCTGACAGGAAGTGGGAATGCCTGTCGATGGATTTCAATACGGGCTTGCCTAAAGCCCAAGGACGAGATTGCATATATATAGTTGTGGATCGGCTAACGAAGTATGCCCACTTCTTTTTGATTACCACCACTTACACAGCTACACAGGTAGCAGAGGTCTTCTTCCGTGAGGTATTCAGACTACATGGGTTGCCTCGGAGCATAGTGAGCGACAGAGATAGTTGGTTCTTGAGTCACTTCTGGCAGGAGGTGTTCAGACTCTGTGGGACCAAGCTTACAAAGAGCACCAGTTACCACCCGTAGACCGATCGGCAGACGGAGATAGTGAATAAATGGGTGGAAGGTTACCTCAAGAACTACATTGTGGGGCAGCAAAAGGCATGGGTCAAGTGGATTCACTTGTGCGAGTATTGCTACAACACGACATTCCACATAACCATTCAGATGTCCCCTTTCATGGCGTTGTACGGGTATGAGGCGCCAAGTTTTCTGGATTTGCTACTGAGTGACAGTAGAGTGTCGAGTGTTGGAGACTTGTTGCAGGAGAGTCAGGATACTATGAGGGCTCTCAAAGAGAATATTGCCAAGGCACAGAATCAGCAAAAGCAGTACGTGGATCAGAAGAGGACAGAGAGGTTTTTTGATGTGGGTGACATGGTTTATCTTATGCTGCAGCCCTACCGTCAGTCTACTCTTAGGAAGAGTGGGTCAGAGAAGCTTAAGCCACAATATTACGGTCCTTTCAGGATCCTGAGGCGTGTTGGGAAGGTGGCTTATGAGCTAGAGCTTCCGGCAGAGAGCAGGGTACACAATGTTTTTCATGTGTCACGTCTCAAGAAGGCGTTGGGGCACCGTGTGGTACCTTCTGTAGTTTTACCTCCCTTAGATGATGAGGGAAAGTTGATTTTAGTACCTGAGTCTATCCTGGAGTACAGAGAGAGACAGTTGCGTGAGAGGACTATCAAGGAATATTTAGTGAAATGGAGAGATTTGCCAGTGGAGGATGCTACATGGGAGAGCGAGGATATTCTGCAGCATCCGGAGTTGAGATTGCTTGTGGACAAGCAATTTCAGGAGGGGCGGACTGTCTTGTCCCCTTCTAGTTGACATCTCTCAGAGCATATGATTAGCCTATTATGCGACCCTCGTAGGCTAATAGGATAGATAGAGGGTCTTGATGGAGCTTGGCTTGGCTTCAGTTGTCAGAATTTTACCAGTTGGCTTTCGTTTGGGCTCATTCGGACACCGTTTGCCTGAGTTGCTATTTTTAGCAGTATTTGGCACTCAGCGAGGCACCCCTGCTATTTTTAGCAGTATGGATTGATCATGTGCAGAATCATTCACTTAGTCACCAGCTTCAGACGGTTCGTGAATCGGACACTTTTCGAGGGAGATATTAATATTTAATTGATTAATTAAATATTAATTATTTGTGGAGCTTATATTATAAAGTTATAATATTTTAATATTATAACTAAAGTGAATTGCTGAAGGGGTCGCCCATCATGGAAGGGGCCGTTTTTAATTATATTTTATAATTAAAAATGTGATTTGAAACTATTGAAATAATTAAAAGAAAGTTCGAATTTATTTTAATGATGCCTTTTTGAAGGAATTCGCACTTTTGAGGAGATATAAGGGTTTCATTGGAATTCGAGCTCATTAGCATATTGAATATTGAAATTTGAACAAGTCTTCTTCCGGAGAACGAAGCCTAGGATTTCTGTTGTCTACAGACATTGGAGAACGAGCCATTTTCAGTGGGTGCAATTCAGAGGCTGTGAAATACCAGCTGATCTATTGCCAGTCAGAGAGATATCTTCACACAGGAGTTATCACAGAGCTTCACAGGCGAATTATATTCAGGGTTATTCAGTGAGATATTCATCCAAAGGAATTTTATCAGTTAGGCGCCTACACTCAGAGATCTGGAGACTTCACAGAGAGGCCGTACTTTTTATTGCTGTTGCTATAGCAAGCCGTACTTTCCTGCAGCAGGCCGTACCTTCATCATTTAAGCCGTACTCCTTGTCTTGGGAAATACGCCTTTATTCTGGTCTTCTATCTTCATCCAATTGGGGCGCAGTTGTATTGGGAGCAATCTAAGATCACCAGACAAAGGGAGAGGTTGATTCATGTGAAGGCCGTACCAATTCAAGCATTTGTTCACTTGCTGCAATATCAGGTTTTTTATCAAATAAAGTGTTGCCTTTTAATTTGCATGTATGTGGATCTAATTTGTAATCATTCCAGCAGTTGAATAAATGGTTTAGCATCAGTATTCTCAATAGATTTTATCCATTCCAGAGTTATATGATTTTATTTGAATTTTACATTCAATTCTTGCAAAATCGCAATTTTCTTTATTCATGCAAAAACCACAAAAAAACCAAAATACAAACAAAACGATCAAAAACAGTCAGATTCAGAAAACAGGGGAAACAAGGGTTTCTACAAGCTCTGAAATAAAAAGAGAATTGTAATTTCGATGGTATCATTCTCTAATGCATGAACTGTGATAGAGCCTTGAACTCTTGGAGAGAGTTGGTTCTACATGCTAACTGCATATTGCATTCAAGAAATCTGTAGTTGTGCAGATTGTTTTTTTGTTGTGCTGAGTTTGGCACTCTCAAGAGGAGTAAAAGATGGAAGAAAGAGTTATATCAAAATTAAATAAAGATAAGTTTCTTTATCCTTTCATTATGATCTTTTGATATATTTCTCTTATATGTTGATTCATTTATGTTTTAATATTGCTCATAAATTATTATGTATTTATGCTCTAACCTAAGATAGTAAACCTTGTATGATTGTAGCCTTGATATTTCTTTGGATAATTATAAACTGTTAGTAATCTCTCTCTAAAATGCTTTCAGGACATTTCTAGGAGCAAAAAGGTGATGAGAGATTGCTTAGTGATGAAAAGCTTGAGGCATCTTGTGAGGAAGTCATGCCAACCAAAGAAATGATCAAGCATGAAGTCACAACTTGCAGCCACGAGACTGAGTTGGTGGCTAGAGGGAGTTCACTTCCAAAAGTCTTCTTTGTAATCTCTGAAGCAAGGATCAAGAGGGAGTTTTGTGACTCACTGAGAAGAAGTGAAGGTTGCAATGCTGCAAGGCCAAGTGTTAAATCCTTGAAAGACCTCTTCAGTTGCTAAGATCAGAATTGCACAAGATAGTCATCTGGATTTGATATTGGTAGCTCCGCAAACCTATTCAGAATAGAGTAATCTACTATGAGGTCAAGGAGGTCTACCTTGAACTCTCTACTATACCAGAGGTGTGCACTGAGGCAAGTGTTGCAGGCAATCTTGGACGAAGAGGTCAGAAGGTTGATGCAAGTGCTTGAAGATTCAGAGGGAGCCTACTAAACCTGAAGAAGATGGTAATCTAGTTGATCTTGGTTCTTTATGTTGATTTATGGAAACCAATTTTCAGAAGCTTAAGGAGGCTGCAGCTAGTTCAGATCTAATCGATCCTACTATGTATAGTCAATTGATTGGATCGTTGATGTATCTATACTAGACCAGATTGCAGTAAGTGCATTTTGTCAAGTTCATGTGTGAACCAAGGCAAATACTTCTAGTTGCAATGAAGCATATCCTGAGATACTTGCGTGGCACAGTTGGATATGAGCTGAGATATACTTCAGATGCAAACTTGAAGTTGCATGGTCATAGTGATTTTGATTGGGCAGGATGTGTCACTAATCGGAAGAGTACCTCTAGGTGTTGCTTCAGTTTGGGATCTGTGATGATATCCTGGTGCAGAAAGAAGTAGTCATTTGTAGCATTGAGCACAGTAGAGGCAGAGTATATTGCAGCTTGTGTGGCAGCTCGGAAAGCAGTGTGGCTTTGGAAGCTCCTTGTAGGATTGTTTGGGCAATCAATGGAGCCTACTATCATTCATTGTGATAACCAGAGTTGTGTGAAGCTTTCTGTCAATCCTATGTTTCATGACAGAACCAAGGATGTTGAGATCAAATACCACTATATTAGAGATATGGTATTGAGGAAAGCTATACAGTTGAGGTATATCAGCACTGATGAGCAGACGGCAAACATTCTCACCAAGCCTCTCTCCAGGATAAAGTTTGAGTACTTTCGAGATAAGCTTGGTATGGTGGAGAATACATCCCTAACTGAGAAAGAGTCTCAGTATCAGTGATCCTTGATTAATGAGTTCTTCTCTGTGAGAGAAGTTTGAGGTGAAATCCCTTGATTCCACCCTTTGGGAGAGCCATGGTGGATGTCATGTGTGTGACTCCATGACAGCATCACATGAGAGAGTCCGTGATGATTTTTTTTGTACTTGTGTTTCACCCTTTGGGGGAGCCATGGTGAACGTCACAATGAGGTGACAACATCACGTTGAGTGATGGGCACTTGTACACACCATCTATGGGAGTAGCCATGATGGTTGATATCACGATGAGGTGATATCATTTATTTTCCACATATGGTTGTAGCCATTGTGGTAGACTTACGATGAGGTGATGTGTCTTGTGCAGCAGGAAGTATTCCTCCCTAGCTGAGAGGGTGTGTTGATGTTATTGTAGCTTCGGGCTTCATACTTCCTTATTTATTTGCGATTATTTAATGGCAACATATCTCTAAGATGGCCAACCTCCTTTGTAATTATTATTTATTATTTGTAATTATTTTTATGGTGGCCGACCTTGTCCTTGAAAAGGTGAGACCCCACTAAGCAAAATGTATATATAGGTCACTTTCTCTCATTTGTGCATCAAGCAAAGTTCGATCTCCTTCTCCATTAAGTGCGAGTTCTTCAAGAAGAGTAGTGCAAATTCATATAGGAGCAGATTGTGAGTCTATTCAAGTGCAGATTGAAGGGAAAACTATTAGTGTGTGCTATAGCCATTGCTAGTGCTGTTTATTGGCCTTGTGTGTGGCCTCATTGTAAAGATACTTGTTTCCATTGCTCATATATATAAGAGTTATATTTATTGCTTGGTATATATACGGGGCTTGAATTATAGTGTATGTTGGGTAAAGATACGAGGCTTGAAGACAGCATCTGACTGCCCAAAAAGTTGGGCGCCTATTTCTAGGAAGGTGCAATTTTCTTAACACTTAGTCAATTTTTCATGTTCTTCATTTTGCCCTCGCCTCCAATGTTTTCTGCTTGATCTTCGACTGTGAATGCTTGACAGGTCCTGTGAGCGTGCAACTAGATTGATTGCGAAGCTGAAATGATGTTAAGCAGATGACTTGGAGAAAACAGTTGCTAAAAACTACAATGTAATGTCCCCATTTTTAGCTCTTCACTTTCCAGTGATTGGTAGCTTATTCCCAGTGTGTTGTCGGCTAGTCAATGGCAGAATTAGGGTTTCCGGCTGTTTGATGGGTTCTCTTGAAGATTCAAGGTTTTGCTTGTTGGAGTTTGGGTGTTTGGATCCTGGATTCCTTCTGGGTTTTCAGAGAGCTTCGCAGAGGTATGACTTGCAACTGCGTCGGGCAACCTTTCCGAACTTCCTATTTTTACTAAGTAATGACGGCTACATCTCGAAGTTTGGGATTTTGGATTGCGGATTCTTTCTGGGTTTTCAGAAAGCTTCACAATGGTGTCACATGCATTGCATTCTGAGCAACTTCTCGAATTTACTATTTTTAGTAAATTCTATTTTTAGCAGTGGTCTAGTCTGCATCAACTCAGCAGGCTTTCCTCTTCTGTCAATTCAGTTGGTAATATCGTTTTGGCCGTTTGATACTTTTCCTGGAGAGATAAGTATTTTAATTAAAATAATGTTTTATTTTAATGTTATGACCCCTTGGCCTAGTGAAACAACTTTATGTTGTTTTAAAAAGGGGGACTTTGATGGGTGGCGCCTCATTTGGAGATGGATTTTAATATTCCAAAGGTTGAAAAATAAAGTGGTTAAAAGGGACGCCAACCTTTATGAAAGTCAAATTTTAATTAATTTAAATCAATCAAGTGAAAAGTGCGCCATCTTGAAGGAAGGCTTGGTTAAATCAAACCCTAAAAGCATCTTGAAATTAGGGCGCACCTTCTAGAAGCTTCTGGAGGGTCTTCTCAAAAGTTATAAAAGAAAGCCTTGGGTCTTCATTTTGGTATCTTATGAATTTGCAAACTTATGCTGCCGGATTGGCTTTGGGATTGCTTCGAGGAATGTAAGCCTCCTAGCTTGGCTCTTCTTCTTGCTTGAAAGACAGCAACTAGTTGAGAGGTTTGAGTGTTATTGATTTGTCTTTTCAGTTATAGTTGATTTCCTATCCTTTGTAGTTGAGTTTTATCATTTTCTGTCAATTCCGGAGTTGTTGGTTATGACTGTTGAATGTATGTTTTTGTTCACAAGTCTCAAATCATAAACATTCTCGTTTTGGGTATTGTCTCATTGTGTTTCCCTATTGGCATGAATATTTGCAGATTTTAATATGAAGTTTAGGATTTTATAAAACAAATTCGTCATTCCTTGAAGGCCGTACTTTCTGGAGTGCCTTGGGATTCGTGCCAGTAATTAATAACCACTTTTAGTTGCCATTTCTTATTACTAAACTAGGCGCCATCATTTTGAAGGTCTATTGCATCAAACTTGAAGTCATTTGGGTCAGTTTTGAGTGATATATGAGCAATTTAGTGGGTTACAGGCATGCTGGTTATATATTTTAAAGTGCAGGTCTCTCATAACAGATTTGAGAAAATCTACATTTTCCTTCTTGGATTGGTGTTAGGAAATCATTTAAGGCTTTGTGAAAGATCCCTTGTTGTTGCAGCAATTCGAAGAGCTTTAATTCTTGATTCACGTTGATAGCAAGGCATTCTCTATCATGTTGTAAGCTGTACAGTAGTACTGTCAGCAGTTCTTTAATCTTGCTCAATTCTGATTTGTAATGCTTATCTTACATTCTGAAGTTGCTTTGTAATATCTTACATCTCCGCCCTATGGTAGCTCCTTTCCCACTCCGGGTTAGAAAGCACATTCTGGGTGTCGAGTTACTTTCTGCATTCTAGCTTATTTCCCTTAATCGCATTGTAATTCTTAGCATCTCTGTCATATGGTAGCTCCCATTCCATCTCGGTTTGGAAAGCACATTCTTGACATCGAGTTATTTCAGCTTATTAGTGATAAGGATCCTCTGACCATATGATCGTCCTTCGTGGGCACATTCTTGGTTAGAGTTTTTGTATAAGCATTTCAATTCAGATCCTCTGACCAATGCTCACACCTTGCCCACACTGGGATCCTGGTGTACATTCTGGTTAGAGTTGCTTCAGCATCGTTTTGGTTTAGAGCTAACCTTAATGGGTGCATTTTGTTTGTAACTTGCAATTGAAAAAACAAAAAATTTGGCTCGGAATATTTCATACAAGTGGCTCAAAATGATGGGTGCCCCTACCCAGCAAGGGCCCTTTTGCCTTGCTTGACTATCATTTTTTATGATACTTGCTTTCAACATCTTCCATCTTCGCCTCCATTTGCCAGTGATTAATGAATCAGGTGAGCTTGCTTGATGAAGCATTGGAAAGCCAGCATAATTAAGACGGAGATGACTGTCTTGGCAAAACTTGATGACTACCTTTGACCTTTTGAATTCATGGGCACCCCTAGCCAACAAGGGCGCTTTTGGCTGCAGCTTCATCATTTTCTTTGAAAATTCCCATCTCTTCGCGCTTCGCGTTTGCCATGTAGCTTGACTGGTTTGATCACCATTGTTGATGACACAAACACGTTCACCGTAGCAATTGCTTTCACCATGCTGCATGTATGGGTGCTTGAAAAATAGCTGAGGCATTGACTACATAGCTTCTTTCTTGTAGCAAGGTGTGCATCTTCCAGACTTAGAAAAATTTCAACATTTTTCGACCTTTGAAAATCCCCTCAATCGAGAAGCATTTTTTTTAACATTTTTTGCCATGGATTCTTCCTTGAAGCTTTTGAGGGTTAGATCTCGACACCTAGTACTAGCCATTCTGCCATTAATGGCCTCAGAGGTCCTATCTTTCTTCCTGAAAAATGAAAATAGACCCACCAAAGGAAAACAAACGTTTTGGTGATTTTGACTTAACCAATGTGATCGTGAAGTCAATTTATCCTATCAAAATCATTTTCAACTAATTCTGGAAAGGTCCTATTTTTAGGGGTTTCCTAAAAACAATGGTACAAAACCCTAATTTTCAAATTTACAAAAATTTGCAAGTATCCTCCTTGACATAAACCCACAAAAAGCCCATGTTTTGTTTGACCTAAAACGGACTTTTGACAACAATTTTACATGATTTAGACCATTTTAATCAAAATGCCTTATTGAAGCAAAAATTTATTTTGGGTACAACGCATTGGTAGGTGTAGGAATATCCTTTGGTAATGCATCTGGCGGTGTAGAAACTATAACTGATGACACTGGCAGTGCATCTAGTAGTCCTAGTAGTGAGCTTGGCGGTCCTATCGATGCACTTGGCGATCTTGCCGATGCACTTGGCAGTCCTATCGATGCACTTGGCGATGGTGGCTTACCTCTAGTGTTGGTATTGTCACTGGCAATGCAATTGACAATGTCAGTGGTGCTAGCAATATCACTAGTGGTGCAACTGGCAATGCCTCCAATGTGTTGGCAATATGAAGGTGGTTGGTTGTGGTGGTATTTTGGTGGTCATCACTATCATTGGTATGGCCTTGTCTATATGTCCATTTCAGGCACTGACTATGCATCCGCTGCAAGTGAGACCTCTTCCTTTGTTGGTGGTGTGGTAGCCGATGTGGAGGACAATTCTATTGGCTCATCCTCTTTTGTGTTGTCAACAATGCCTCCCTCTACTTCCTCTTCCTCCTTGGCTGGCTTGTCTCTTCTCCTCGAATTGTTATGTCCAACGTGATCCAGTGGAATGTTGTTGGCAATGCTGGGTCTATTTGGGACACCAGTTGGAATTTCAGCCGCTTGTAGGTAGGAACCTGTGTGACTTGCACCCAATAACAAGGCAATAGCATGTTGCGTCATGTAGAAAGCCTTATGCTTCTATGCCAGGCATTCTCTAATCCTCTCTAATAGTAATCTCGACCAATTGTATACCTTCCCGATGCTTAGCCCTATCATGTAATCGATCATCCATATTGCCACATCGGAGCTCTACTTGATATTATCAATCTGCACTTCATCAGGTCCATTATACACTTCCATTCAGGTGTGACCAAGAAATTTTTCCTCAAACCCCAATTTCTAGTATGCCATTTGTTGTCCCTCTCATGTTGAGTTAAGTCACTGCAAACTCTCTTCACGGATGCTTCCTTGTGCTGTTGTGTGAACTTCCCAGTTGACTTGCACATCGTAGTACATGTGGCTGGTATGCCGAACACCCTCTGGAAGTCTATTGGCCAGAAAGAAATAGTCATTGTGCAACCCCTATACTCGATGACTGATTTATGAGCATGCTTGCAATAATTTGTCACCATCACCTTGAGGAGGGGTTCAAATTCTTGAGCATTGAAAAATGGAAGTAACACAGCCTTATCCACTTGTGCATGTCGTAGGGCTACCCTGAGGACATGATCATCCTCAGTATTCTGCCACCACTGTTTGCACTCACTTCCAGTCAGGTTGTCCCATCTGAGAGCATCCACTCCTATCTCAACATTTATCTTGTGTTTGCTTGGCTTGGCAGAAGCAATGCATGGTCTATAATGTGCAACCTTTTTTCCATTGTTGTTGCCCACATCCATGGCTGAAAGAAGTGTTTGGCAATGAGCTTCCTGACACCAGTTAAATATACACTGTCTATACAATGTTGCCGCAACTATCCAGTCGTACTATAAAACTTTGAAATTGTGCCCCCCACCTTTGTCCCAAAGCTGCTCTGTTTCGTACGGTGTACGGATGGAATGTCTACAAGCAATTTTTGTATGAACGGAATAACTTCAAGCGGTTTGTTGCTTAGTGGCCGTACGCTGCAATTTTCCCCCAATTCTTTGTTTCGAACGACCCTGGCTCTTCACCATATGGCCTTGACCTTACTCCCCTATGCGATTTTGGCTCTTCAACGTACAGCCTTGCCTCTTCTCTGTTAGTTTTAGATCAGAAATGCAAATAAGCAGAAATACAACACACAGATCAATGAACACAGCGATTTACCATGGGAAAACCCTCCTACATGAGGGAGAAAAACCTAGCAAAATGATCTCTTATATATTAGAAGAATAAGTGCAGAAATTGCATACAAATCAGGTCCTAGACATGGCCGAGTCTAATACAATGAATGGAGACACTTCTCCTTGAAGCGAAACACAAATGATGACACTTCCTTTAGAATCGAATCTACTGCTAGGAGGCGAACTGCTGCTGCTGCTGAAGAAGATGCGAATTGAAGTGAATGAATTGATGATCAAATGAGAGGACTCTATCCTCTTTAAATACAAAACCAAGTGACCTCCTTTCTAGGTCAGCTTTTAGAAAAAATATCAATATTATTTAAAAAATAAAGGCCGACCTACCTTGAACAAAATATATTTAGGAGAAAATATCTCCTGCCACTACAACACTAACACTCCCTCTTAGCTAGGGAAGTATTTTCCAGATATCCTCATCATGGAGTCTCTCAACATGACACCCACAATGGCTACACCCATTTGTGGAAAAACCACATCTCAGTCTCAGAGATGTCCAAGAGTTCATCACGGAGTCTCTCAACGTGATGTCCACAATGGCTACTCCCATTTGTGGAAAGAACGCATCATCATGGAGTCTCTCAACATGACGTCCACAATGGCTACTCCCATGTGTGGAAAAAAACACATCTCAGTCTCAGAGATGTACAAGGGTTCATCACGGAGTCTCTCAACATGATGTCCACAATGGCTACTCCCATTTGTGGAAAGAAACACATCGTCATGGAGTCTCTCAACATGACGTCCAGAATGGCTACTCCCATGTGTGGAAAGAAACACATCTCAGTCTTAGAGATGTACAAGGGCTTTCACCTCTCCGTCTCAAAGAAATATGCATTATAGCAAAGCTCACTAATATTGAGTTTCCCTCTCAGAAAGGGAAACATTCTCTACAACCCCAAGCTTGTCTCAGAAATGTGCAAACTTCACTCTGGAGAGAAGCTTGGTGAGGATATCAGTTGTCTAATCATCAGTACAGACGTACTTGAGTTGAATTGCTTTCCTCAGCACCATGTCTCTGATGTAATGATACTTGATCTCCACATGTTTTGTCCTATCATGAAATACAGGATTTATCGAGAGCTTCACACAGCTTTGATTATCACAATGAATCACAATCGACTCCAATGTTTGACTGAACAATCCCAGTCACTTTCATTTTGGTCTACTTCTTCCTTTCGCTCCTTCTTGGCTTCTTCGTCAAGTTCATAAGATACATACCCTATACTCTCTCCTTTGTAGGGCACATGAAACTTCCAATGCCCCCATACTCTTTTCCATAATGCAAATGTTCCAAACAAGGCGTTGGTTAAATGTTTTTGTACTCGGGATACTACAATTCCTTCCACTTTTTTCTTAACGATTCTTTCTTCCATCATTTTGTTGCCACTTGGTGTTGTCCAATCTTCCTCTTCTACGAACTAGTTTCCATTTATTTCTCATTCTTGTTTTTCAATGGTTCCATTCCTGCTTACTAGCCAATCTTCTTTTGTTGTGTAGCCCAACATGTTTATCTCGATTGTTGCTTCCTTTCTCTCCTAGTAAGGTTTCAACTTTGATCCGTTGATGGATTCTTGTAACAAAATTTTGTCTAAATTCTTGAGCTTGATCACTCCATTCTCGCCAACTTCTTTGATTTTAAATGGTTCAAGCCACCTTACTTAAAATTCTGGCTTAATCTCGTTATGACCATTATATTTTAAAACTAACTGGGTAGGATGGAATCTCATTCGGTGAAGGTGCTTGTCATGTCAATACTTCCTTCTCTTTTGCATTGCCTCCATCGCCCATTATGCGAGTACCCTCTTCTCATCTAATTTGTTTAGCTAAAATAGTTGTTCTTTCAAGCTCTCCTTGTCACCTAGTCGATTCTCGATGGCGATCCTCAAGATAGGCACCATGTACTCGACGGGAACTATAGCTTCCTAACCATACATCGGCTGAAAGGGCATGCGGCTTATTGTCACTTTGTACATCGTATAGTAAGCCCACAATACGGCAGGTAACTTCTCTTCCCAATCAACTTCCTCGATGTCACATGATTTGTGAATTACCAAGACAAGTACCTTGTTTGTGGACTTTGCCTAACCATTTACTCTCCGATAGTATGGACTCAACAAGTTGTGAAAGATCTGGAACTCTTTCATCATCAGGCAAATGACATGGTTGATGAAGTGTCCTCCCCTGTCACTTGTAATCTGCATTGGAATGCCCTATCGAGTGACTATTTGTTCGTAGATGAATCTTGTCGTACTAATTGCCATGTATGGCAATGCCCAAGCCACTGCCCATTTCATCAAGTACTCAACAGCAATGACTATGTACTTGCACCAATGTAATTGTTTGACTTTCAACAGACTGATGAAGTCTAGTCCCCATCGCTCAAAAAGTTCCTAAGGTTGAGACAGAAAGAGCATAATGTAGTCCCTCTTCAGCAGCTTGCCAACTCTCTGACAATTGTCACATCCAACCACCCACTCTTGAGCATCAATGTGCAACATCAACCACCATAGTCCTACTAGCAAGATTTTGCGTGTTGTAGCATCCGGCCCCATATGTCCTCTCGCTAATCCTTCATATGCTTCCTTAAGTACTCCGAGAATTTCCTCTTCCATGACACATCACCAAAGTACTTGGTCCGACCCCATCTTATCTCCTTTGGGAATGTGGACGTCAACAAGTACTCTCCAATGTTCTTGTACCATGGAGGTAGTGTTGCAATCTGAAACAGGTGTGCATCAAGGAAGTCTTCATTCACTCCCTCGAGTAGTTCACTAGACAGAATTCTCGATAACTAGTCAACAATGACATGACTCTTCCCCAACCATATGATTATAGTGAATGTGAATTCTTGTAACAATAAGAGCCATAGGCTTACCCTTCCCTGGATGACTGGCTTATTCTCCACATACATGAGAGCTTGATGGTCCACGTAAAATGTGAATGGTGTAGCCAGCAAATAGTGCCTAAATTATTGTACCGCGTACAGCATCTCAAGAACTTCCCTCTCCATCATACTATAATTTTTTTTGCCTTTGACAATAGCCAACTTGCAAAAAATATCAGGTGATCCAACCCTTGCACTCCTACTTGTGCCAATCTTGCTCCAATTGCGTAATTTGAGGCATCAACATGCACATGGAATTCTTTACTCCAATCTGGGTACGATAGGATTGGCGAATAGATTAGTCATACTTTGAGTTCTTTGAAGGCTTCTACTTGTGCTTCTACCCATATCAATGGTTGTCCTTTCCTAGTGAGTACGTCTAGTGGGTAAGAGATCTAGGCAAAAATTTTGAAGAATCTCCTGTAGTATCCAACATGGTCAGGGAATGACTTCATGCCAATGATGTTCTATGGTGGTTCCATCTATACGATCACCCGTACTTTATCTAGGTCTATCTTTAATCCAACTTTGCAAATTATGTGTCCCAACAATTTCCATTGAGGTACCATGAACCGACACTTCTTCAGATTAAATTCCAATCGTGTCACTCTACACCATTCCATGCATTCTCAGAGAGCCTTAAGATGTGTGTGTTCATCGCTATAAATCGACCAGTCATCTAGGAATGACTTAAAGTTCCCCATCGACATCTTGTCAAATATGTGTAGAATTATTCTTTGGAAATTTGTCGAAGCGTTGCACAAACCGAACAGCATCTGGTTGTATACATACACTCTGTCAATAACTAAGAATGTCATCTTTAATTTATCTTCCTCGACTATACTTATTTGATTATAGCTCGAGAACCCATCCATAAATGAGTAGATTTCATGGCCTGCCACCTCTTCGAGTATTGAATCGATGAATGCGATTGGGAAGGGGTCCTTTATGGTTACGGCATTCAGGCTTTGGAAGTCCACACATATCAAAATCTATTCAGATTCTTTCTTTAATGATATGACAATCGGTGACACCCAGTTGCTAACTTCAACTTTGAAGATGACTCCTTCCAACATTTTTTTGATCTCTTCTTGTACCTTCACAACATAATTTTTATTCATTCGGTAGGGTTTCTTTCATATGAGCTATGCTCTAGGTACCAAAGGGATTCTATGTACACATAGTTCTAGAGGTACTCCCTTCAAGTCTTTGTACATCCATGCAAAGGTATCTTTGTATTTTGTGAAGATTTTAAATGCTATCGCCTCCAACATTGGATTCCAATCATCTCCGACAAGAATCGTTCGAGGACTATCCTCTTCTCCTAGATTTACCTTCTTTATGTTTGGTTCTTCGTACTTGATTAACTTATCTGTCATGTCCCCTTCTAGTTGACATCTCTCGGAGCACAGGATTAGCCTATTATGCGACCCTCGTAGGTTGATAGTTTGGATAGAGGGTCTTGATGGAGTTGGCTCAGCTTCAGATTGTCAGTATTTGATCAGTTGGCTTTCGTTCGAGCTCGTTCGGACACTTCTAGCCTGAGTTGCTATTTTTAGCAGTATTCAGCACTTAGCGTGGGACCCCTGCTATTTTTAGCAGTATGGATTGATAGCGTTCAGAATCACTTCCTCAGTTGACAGCTTCAGACGGCTCGAGCATCGGGTTAATATTGAAAGAGATATTAATATTTAATTGATTTAATTAAATATTAATTACCGGAGCATTTATAATATAAAGTTATAATATTATATTATAACTTAAGTGATTTTGGCTGAGGGGTTGCCCAACATTAAAAGGGGCCATTTGACGATTAATTTTATGATTAAAAATTATGCCAGAGACTATTGAAATATTAAAAGAATAAGAAGTCGAATTATTTAATAATCCCTATTATTGAGGAATTCGCACTTTTGAGAGTATAAGGCATTTTACATTGGGATTCGAGCCATTATGTGATATTGAGTTATTGAAAATTGACCAAGTATGGTCTGAGCACAGAAACTTAGGGTTTCAGTCTCGAATGCATTGGGGAACGAGCCATCTCCAGTGAGAGCGATTCAGAGGGTGTGAGATATCATCCGATCTATTGCCAGCAAAGAGGTTTCTTCATTCAGAAGAGATCATAGAGCTTCACAGATCATTCCTTATCAGAGTTTTGTTCAGGGTTTCATCCAGAAGACATTTATTCATCAAGGCGCCTATTTCATTGATATCAAGGAATTCATCAGAGAGTCGTACACTTTATTTATTGCTGTTACCAGGCCGTACTACTGTTGTACCTGGCCGTACCATCACAAAAAGGCATGTTCTTGAGTTTAGCCAAAACGCCTACCTTTCTGGGTTGCAGTCTTCATCAGATTGGGCGCTAGGGTACCAGGGAGTATTGGAGATTGTCAGACAGGAGAAAAAGAGCAAGATTGTTGCTGCCGTACCAGATCTGATCCTTTTACAAGCTTGCTGCAGTTACCAGGTTCTTTCATAAAAAAATATTGTTATTTCCTTGTTGCATGCTACCAGATATTTATTGTAATACTTTCAGAGGATCAATAAATGAAACGCCATTCTTAGATTCTGTATTTTCTATCCTTAAAGGCAGTATAGCAATTTTATTGAATTTATTATCAATTTCTTGGAAAGTCGCATTCTTCATTATTTATGCAAAAACACCAAAAAAACCAAAAACTTCAGAAAAACAAACAAAACAGTCAGATTTGAGAAACAGGGGAAACTAGGGTTTCTACATCTCATCTTCTAAAGATGGTAACTTCGAGTACAAAAATGGCTTGGTTTCATTGCAGCAAAAAAGAATCACCATACAAACTTTCTATCCCATTAATGTAAGAATTGTGCATCGAATATGGATTATGTATAGATGGATCAAAGGAAAAACTGTAGGTACTCCTCACTGTGTACACACTGTAAAACTCCTCTGTGAGCCCTGTTTGGAATCTCGATGCCCTGGAAAAATCCCAAACACTGCAATCATCGCCCAACTCTGTACCAGTATCTGGAGGAAGATCAACATCAAGCTCGAAGAGTGGATTGTCATAGACCTTCCCAGCATCAGCTTCGAATAACAAATTATTCACAAACTACACAACTACTCCATGTTGACCTGAGTCATCCCTCTCCAGATTGCTAGAGCTACGGATAGGATCAAACTCCTGCACAGACTCGCACGCCTCCCTCTATACCATCTCCTTCTCTTCCCTTTCGCCCTTCTCTCTACAAGGAGAGATAGAATGCCAACCCCCACCATCATCTTCACAAGTCTCATGATGGAGTGGAGGAATATGACAGCGGTGATAAAAATCAGAATACCCACCATATTCTTGGGCCATGTCTTCAAGCTTCACAAGTGCATCTCCATTGAAAATTTCAAGCCCAACACTTACACTTGGTGTACCAACAGTTGTAGACTCCTTTTCACCAGTTCTTCCATGTGTAAGAGCAGCAATCTCGTGAGAATGAGGAAGAATATCACTACCCCAAAACAGATGTTTGGAATTCTCTTCTTCCCAAACCAAAGGATTTTGTTCCAACTGTCCTTGACTGCCATAGTCTGATTTTTCATCATGTGTAGGTGAAGAAGCAATATGATCACCCAAAGAATCCATACCATTAACATTATCTATGCTAGCCTCTAATGTAAAAGCTTCTTGTGAAACCTCTTGCAAGGATAATGTAGATAAATCATTACCCAAGGCTGTCCTATTGTCTTCTTGATTCAAATCAACATGTCTATCAAATTCATCATATAAATTTTTACATACCTCATTTGAAATAGAAGACACAAAATCATTCTCGTGAAGAGTTGTATCAGCCTTATGTGAAGATGATCCTTTAGACAGTCCAAACTTTGAAAGTGAATACTCTAAACGCAGCTATTCACGTCTAAGCTTGTATTGTGTTCGTTCAATTTCTTTCCATGCCTATTTATTGCTAAACAACTTTTCCTTGATAACCTTTTTTTTGTTGTTCAACTGAAAACCAAATCCAAACTGACTTGTGCACAAATGATTTTCACACCAATTGAATGCAATCATTACCCCACAGGCTGGCAGGATTATGGCTCTAATACCACTCTAATATCCCTTTGCCAATCGGGTCTTAACTTTTCAGTTTTTGGCCTTGGACATTTCAATAAACACTTATTGAGCACACTTGTCTTGTTGTTGCTCTTAATGCTTCTTTGTATTCTCTGATCATGAATGATGAAGAATATGCAATAGATGTTTTCTAATAAATGTACTTCAAGGCAATGCACAAATATATCTGCCCTTTCAATGCAATGATATGTCTAAACTAATTGTAGACACTTAGCTACAACAAGAGACATTATGTCAAATGATTGATATGCAATCCCAACTTCATGTTTATTGCTGCTTAGGCTGTATACATTCTTTTCCAATGAATTACATAGGGATTGAAACATTCTAGTCTCTATTTGATTGCAAGCAGTTGATAGCCATATCCCTCATATGACATTCATTACAACTTGTTGATGTTAGCATTTCGGCCCGCTAATTCTTCCAGCCCCAATTGAAGATATATATAAATTATTTATATGTGTAAATGGCAACATTATTTTTGACGCACTTCAAGGCATCATTCTTCCCTTACCATCTTCATTGTAATTCATCATTATTAATTGTATTTATTTTTAGGTGGCCGACCTAGTTTATTGAAAGGGTGCGACCGACCTAGTTTATTGAAAGCGTGCGACCTATCTAGCAATGTATTTATATGAGGTCATTTCCTCTCATTTGTACATCAAGTAAGTTCGATGTCCTTCTCCATTAAGTGCGAGCTCTTCAAGAAGAATAGTGCGAATTCACATAGGAGCAGATTGTGAGTTTATTCAAGTGTGAATTGAAGATCATAATTCTAGTTTGTGTTACAGCCATTGCTGATGCTGATCTTTGGCCTTGTGTGTGGCCTCTTTGTAATGTAACTTGTTGCCATTACTCATATATATAAGAGATATAATTGTTGCTGGGTTTTTCTTCCTCAAGAGGAGGGTTTTCCTAGAGTATCTGCTGTGTTATTATGTCTGATTTTGAATTAATTTTCTGTGCATTACATTTGATCATAAAATCTACCATGGTATCATAGCGGTTTTGAAGAAGATCGTGATCAGTTTTGTGTTGCAAAGATACTCTATTCTCTTCTTTATATTTCTTTGTCTTTCTCTACCTTAGTCAAGATGGTGAATGGTCTTAAGATTGAGGATAGACTCGAGGGAGCATCCAACTTCACATGATGGAGGTTCAAAATCATGCTCACCTTGCAAGAGAATGACTTGGTTGAGTTTGTGGAGACAAATGTTCTGGAGCCATCGGAGGAAGAAGAGAAAGTGCAATGGAGGAAGAAAGATATCAAGGCAAAGAAGATGTTGGTTTATTCCGTTAAGGATCATATCGTTGCTATTGTCTCTAAGTTAAAAACGGCAAGAGACATGTTCAAGACATTGGAGGAGATGTACGAAATCAACAACACCAGCCGGGCTCTTGCATTGAAGCAACAACTCCACCATGTGAAGATGGCGAAAGGAGAAACAGTGATGGCCTACTTCATGAGGATTTCGGATTTGAGAGATCAGCTCTCAACAATTGGCCATGTAGTTGATGACTAAGGCTTGACCATGCTTGCACTCAATGGTCTTCCTTTGTCTTGGGAGTCATACATTCAAGGGATCAGTGCAAGATCGAAACTTCCTAAGTTTGATCATTTAAGGGCTGACTGCATACAAGAAGAATCAAGGTTGGTGGCTAGAGGCGTTGGTCAAAGTTCAAACAATGAAGATATTCATGTTCTTGCCTCCCAATCTTCGAAGAAGAAAGGAAAAGATGGAAAGAAAGGATTCTTCAAGAGGAATCGAGATAAGGGAAATGATGATGCTTCTGCATTCAAGAAGAAGAGAGACTTGTCCAAAATCCAATGCTTTAGGTGTGATAAGTTTGGCTACTTTGCTAAGTATTGTCCATCTAGACCTAAGCAATAGGCCACCATTACAGATGTTGATGATACCTCTCCTCAAGATGACTCATATGAATACTTGTTCTATTCGGTATTGTCAAGCAATGTACCTACTGATACCAACACTTGGCTGATCGATAGTGGTGCTTTTCGACACATCACTGGTTTTAGGGAGCACTTATCAAACTTGGTGGAGAGAGACTCTAGTGAACAAGTCATAATTGGAGATGATGCTATCTACTCTGTGAAAGGGATTGGGACCTCTACTCTTCATTTGGATTCCGGCATCACACTTCAGTTTAATGATGTTCTTTATGTTCCAGGAATCAAGCGTAATCTCATCTCCATTTCAGCCTTAGAAGATAAGGGATATCAAGTTGCCTTCTCCAAAGGCAAAGTACTTGTCTGGACGAGGAATTCTAGTTTCAAGATTGCTCAAGTAATTGGTGTTGGACATGAGAGCCTCTATAGGCTATGCACGCGTCCACTTCAGGCATTGGTTCATGATTCTTCAAGCTTGTGTGATCTTTGGCATCGAAGATTGGCTCACCTTCACTTCCGAGCTCTACCTATCATGGAGAAGATGGTCACAGGACTTCCAAAGTTCAACCAGGTGCATGAAGGTACTTGCAAAGGTTTTGCAATGGGTAAGAATACAAAAGCTCCATTTCGTAGTAGAGAAAGTAGATCCAAATATATTTTAGATCTTATTCATTCTGATTTATGTGGACCTATGTTTGTTCCTTCTTCGAGTGGTTTCTTGTATTACATTCTTTTTATTGATGACTATTATAGAAAGACTTGGGTTTATTTCTTAAAATCTAAAGAATCTGAAGAAGTATTAGAAAGGTTCAAAGAATTCAAAGCTCAAGTAGAAAATCTGTCTGGGAAAAAGATCAAAGTTCTGAGATCTGATAATGGAGGAGAGTACATTTCTGACAACTTTTGAAACTATTGCATTGAAGCTGGGATTAAGAGGGAGTTCAGTGTCCCTTATAATCCTCAACAGAACGGTGTTGCTGAGAGGAAGAACAAATCAATCATGGAAGCAACAAAAGCCATGATTCATGACAAGGATTTGCAAACCTTCCTGTGGGCAGAAGCATCTAGGACTGCAGTCTATGTTCAGAATAGAAGTCCTCACCGAATCTTAGAGAACATGACACCTGAAGAAGCCTTTACTGGGAAGAAGCCAAAGGTGAGTCATTTGAGGATCTTTGGATGTCCAGTTTATGTTCATATTCCGAAGGAGAAGAGAACAAAGTTGGAGCCTTCTAGCAAGAAGGGAATATTTGTGGGCTACAGTGAAACATCAAAAGCCTACAGGATATACATTCTAGGTCAGAAGTTGATCGAGATCAGTAGGGATGTCACATTTGAGGAAGATGTTGCTTTCAGGAAATCCAAGGGTACTCAGATGGAGATTGATAGTGAAGAGTCTCCTTAGGATATGGAAGTTGACCATACTCCTGAGATTCAGAGGGAGACTTCAGAACCTAAGGAAGATAATGATCCAGTTGAGCCCTTGGAACCTACTGATGGGCCTACTGATAGCTATTTTCCTCCAATTCAACCGAAGCTCCAGGGAAATGGAAACCATCAACCGCTAGATATCTGCCCCCAAAGACCCTCCTAATCAAACTC
>VDFB02000363.1:72349107-72412039 GCA_007258455.2 Sequoia sempervirens
TGCCACATGGGAGAGCGAGGATATTTTGCAGCATCCGGCATTGAGATTGCTTGAGGACAAGCAATTTCAGGAGGGGCGGACTGTCATGTCCCCTTCTAGTTGACATCTCTCGGAGCACAGGATTAGCCTATTATGCGACCCTCGTAGGCTGATAGTTTGGATAGAGGGTCTTGATGGAGTTGGCTCAGCTTCAAATTGTCAGTATTTGATCAGTTGGCTTTCGTTCGGGCTCGTTTGGAAACTTCTAGCCTGAGTTGCTATTTTTAGCAGTATTCAGCACTCAGCGTGGGACCCCTGCTATTTTTAGCAGTATGGATTGATAGCGTTCAGAATCACTTCCTCAGTTGACAGCTTCAGACGGCTCGAGCATCGGGTTAATATTGAAAGAGATATTAATATTTAATTGATTTAATTAAATATTAATTACTGGAGCATTTATAATATAAAGTTATAATATTATATTATAACTTAAGTGATTTTGGCTGAGGGGTCGCCCAACATTAAAAGGGGCCATTTGACGATTAATTTTATGATTAAAAATTATGCCAGAGACTATTGAAATATTAAAAGAATAAGTCGAATTATTTAATAATCCCTATTATTGAGGAATTCGCACTTTTGAGAGTATAAGGCATTTTACATTGGGATTCAAGCCATTATGTGATATTGAGTTATTGAAAATTGATCAAGTTTGGTCTGAGCACAGAAACTTAGGGTTTCAGTCTCGAATGCATTGGGGAACGAGCCATCTCCAGTGAGAGCGATTCAGAGGGTGTGAGATATCATCCGATCTATTGCCAGCAAAGAGGTTTCTTCATTCAGAAGAGATCATAGAGCTTCACAGATCATTCCTTATCAGAGTTTTGTTCAGGGTTTCATCCAGAAGACATTTATTCATCAAGGCGCCTATTTCATTGATATCAAGGAATTCATCAGAGAGTCGTACACTTTATTTATTGCTGTTACCAGGCCGTACTACTGCTATACCTGGCCGTACCATCACAAAAAGGCATGTTCTTGAGTTTAGCCAAAACGCCTACCTTTCTGGGTTGCAGTCTTCATCAGATTGGGCGCTAGGGTACCAAGGAGTATTGGAGATTGTCAGACATGAGAAAAAGAGCAAGATTGTTGCTGCCGTACCAGATCTGATCCTTTTACAAGCTTGCTGCAGTTACCAGGTTCTTTCATAAAAAAATATTGTTATTTCCTTGTTGCATGCTACCAGATATTTATTGTAATACTTTCAGAGGATCAATAAATGAAACGCCATTCTTAGATTCTGTATTTTCTATCCTTAAAGGCAGTATAGCAATTTTATTGAATTTATTATCAATTTCTTGGAAAGTCGCATTCTTCATTATTTATGCAAAAACACCAAAAAAACCAAAAACTTCAGAAAAACAAACAAAACAGTCAGATTTGAGAAACAGGGGAAACTAGGGTTTCTACATTATCCCTTTCAAAATTATGTGTTGGCATATCATCTATCCTGACCATCCCTTCTTTTTATTCTCCATATTCTAGAGGAAATGCTTGGCTCATCAATGCTCCATCTTCTTCTCCCCTTCAATTTCTTTGATTTGTAGCATATTGTAGTCTCGCTAGAATACTTCGTAATCCTCCATCTACTAGTGAAAGAGTACATTGAGTGAACTTGTCTCGTCCTCCAAGCACTGTTGGAGGTCTATGATACCTTTTTCATTCGGTTCCATGACTCCCCTTTCTTTGTCCATTCCTTATCGCCCTTCAAACTCTAATTCTAATGATGCCAGTTCTTCACTAACTACTTGGTTTCTCAAGTCGATCACATACTTCCTTCCATTATTCTCTATGGAAAGTATTTCTTTTCCAATTGTGGTTTGCCTTGGGTACAATTAGCCACCCTCTCCTAAGCAATGCATCATACGCCTTTTTCTGCAATGGAATGACCACAAAATTCAACAAGAATGGTTGGGTCCCGATCTTCACATTTTGTGCCATTAGTGTTCCCAACGGCTTGATGCCATGGTGGTCGGCACCCACCAATTGGAATGTCGGTGACCAAAGCGTTGGTTTCCCAAGACACTTCCATGTGTCTTTGAGTAGTACATTGAATCTCGATCCTCCATTGATGATCATGTTTGTTAGATTCTTCCCTTCAATCTCCATTTGTATGACTGTCGACCTCTTCCCGATGTTTACCGTCAACAACATTGGGTCGATGACTTGTTCTCCTTTGAGTGGCGGTTCCACTACCATCACTTTTCTTCAGCCTTCCTATTGCTAATGTTGCTCGTCGCCAACTATGTTCGCGATCACCATTCCCAATTGTGGCATAATCTGGAGGAGGTCTATCACTTTAATTGGTACGTTGGTTTGCAGTACCTACCATACGATCTTCTTCTTAGACACTAACCGCAACAAGGTACTTGCAATTTCCTAGCAGGTGCTTCATTCTTTGGCCATCGCCTATTCTACTTCATCTTTGGCTTCCCTCATTCGTTCTTTTTTCGTACGAGGATCTGGGTACATTGCTTTCTTCGTTTGTGCTGTGGTGATTGTTAGTACTTCCTCGTTTCGTTCCTCCACATCCAACATATTGATGCCTTTTTGTTTTGGGCAATCGGTGTCCACATTTATAGAGCATCCCCATTTTGTCTTGGTTTCTTTGGCATTCTCAAGTGAAGTGACCCCACTCGTTGCACTTTTTGCACTGGATCATTGGTCGCCCCTTCGCATTGTACTGGATTCTACTCCTTGGTCCACTGTTGTTGAACCGATTGTTATTTCCTCTTTTATTCCTATATCCGACTAGAGATGCAATGGTATTAGTATTTTGTGGTTTTGGCGGTGTGGTCAAAGGAGTTGACTGTTCTCCTTGGGCGAAGAGCACTTGTGTGCTTCTTGTTTTCAGATTGTATGGGCATTCCTCAATGGAATGTCTCATTACTTGGCAAATATCACAAAATAGTATTTTCAGATAATTTGCCTTTGTATGACCCTCTCCTTTGCAGTCGATGCACCACAATTCCTTGCTTTCCCTTGTATTCTCCTTCTCAACATTCAACTCCATCATCCTTATCATGTCTTTTCTCAAAGCTTGTACTGTCTTTGATTCACTGTCGTTGTTGTTGACTACGTTGTTGTCATGTCCCCGTTTTAGCTAACACTGTTTGTCGAGGAGGTTAGCCTATTATTCGATCCTCGTAGGCTGGCAGGAGAGTGCAGAGGATCATTTGGGGCAGTTACTCAGTGTTTGGTAGCTCCAGTTTCGCAGTTGTGTCAGGTTGGGCCTTCGCAGAATCTTCCAGAGTGCTTTTTCAGGAACTTTCTATTTTTAGAAAGTTAGGTCAGGCGGAAGCTGCTATTTCGGGCAGGGCACCTGGTTCAACTATTCAGCTTAGAATCGACCCAGTTCAGCAGTTTGTTGATCAGACGGAGAAATAAGGAGTATTTAATGATTTATTAAATATTTAATATTTTGACTTTATAATAAAGTCACTTTATTGAAATATTTAAATATTTAATTAAATTGGCCAGTTATAAAGTATTTATTATACTTTATAATAAAGTATTAATTTTTGACTTAGTGAATATTTATTATTCATTAAATTTGAGGCGCCATTTAATTATTTAATATTTCTCCTAAGTATCAAAGGTGAAATAAATCATTTTATTTAAATGATTAATTAAAAGGAGTTGGGTCGAATTTTTATGAAGGAGTATATATTTTCCAGTCAAGGCAAAATCGAACTATTCTGATAATATTATTCAATTTTGTCTTTCGTGCTCTGAGCATTGGAGTTTGCAAACCCTAGGGTTTCTGGCAGACAGGCGTTTCTGGAGAACGAAAACTCTTCAGAGATTAGGCAGACTGAGGCTGTGCAATACCAGCTGAAGCTTGCACTTGGTGATTTCACACAGAGATCACAGACTGAGCTTATTGGATTGATTTCAGACGAAGTTTACAGAGATCTTTCATCAGTTGTTTGGGGCGACCTGACCAGAGGTCAATTATCAGAGATCTGGCACTTATTTAATAAATCCGTACTGCATTTAATGCTGCTGCTGGGGCGGTACAGTTCTGTACCAGCAAACCGTACCTTTTCATTGCCAGTGGATATCTTCCAGAACTCATCTTCTATCAGTCAGTTGGGTGCGCCTGAGGTTTCCAGGGATTTAGCAGTGATTTTCAGAAGCCAGAGATTTATTACTCCTTTCAGCCGTACTACTTCCTCTGTGTTCTGGCGCCAGCAAGAAGAAGGAATCAGGTTTTTAAGAATAAATTCATTTTTAAATGCATATGTCATATTTATATATTGTAAAAGCTCTGGAATGATAATAAAATGATGCGCCCATAGTCTCTGGGCGTTTTCGAGCTTATTTCTTGCATTTAGAATTTTTATTTGAATTTCCAAGCAATTATTTAGAAAATCACAGCTTTTAGCATTTTGTCAAAAACCTTCAAAAACTCAAAAAAACCAGAAATCTGCAAAAACACACAAAACAGTTAGGGTTTCGGAATTGAGAACCACCAGGGTTCTGACAGTTGTTGTCATCGTCTTTCTTCTTCCCTCAAGAAGATGTCTTGTCTTCGCTTTCTATGTCCATTGCCCGATTGTAGGCATCGGCATACAATGATGGAGGTACGACCTTCATCTTCTTCCTTAGTGAAGGGATCTGTCCTTTGATGAACCACCTCTTGCTAAGCCCATCAATTGGCTGAATTTCGAATCTGACCAATTGTCATGTCCCCTTCCAGTTGACATCTCTCAGAGCTTATGATTAGCCTATTATGCGACCCTCGTAGGCTGATAGGATGGATAGAGGGTCTTGTTGGAGCTTGGCTTGGCTCCTGATTGTCAGAATTTACCAGTTGGCTTTCGTTCGGGGTCATTCGGACATCATTTGCCTGACTTGCTATTTTTAGTAAGTTAGGTCATTCAGCGAAGCACCCCTGCTATTTTTAGCAGTATGGTTTGGTCATGTGCAAAATCAATCACTTATTCACCAGCTTCAGACGGTTTGTGAATCGGACGTATTTTGAGGGAGATATTAATATTTTAATTGTCAAATTAAATATTAATTATTTGAAGCTTATATTATAAAGTTATAATATTATTTAATATTATAAAGTTATAATATTATTTAATATTATAACTTAAGTGATTTATTTGAGGGGTCGACCAACATTGAAGAGGGGGCACTTTTTAATTATAATTTATAATTAAAAGTGCATTCGAGACTTTGGAAATATTAAAAGTTAAAATTCAATTTTATTTAAATGATTCCTTTTGAGGAAAAAAGTTGACCCTCTTGAGAATATAAGGAATTTTCATTGTGAAGAGCTCATTATGTTGAAAAGTCGAATTTTTGCTAAGTCCTCCTTCTGAGAACAGAGCCAAGGGTTCCAGTTTTCGTTTGGCATTGGAGAACGAGCCATCTTCAGTGTTGCAGTTCAGAGGCTGTGAAATATCAGCTGATTTATTGCTTATCAGAGAGGTAGCTTCATTCAGAGGTTATCACAGGGTTTAATCAGAGATTTATCTTTAGGGTTTGAATTTGGAAAATCATCCGGCAGTCAGTTATTCAGAGGCGCCTATCTTGGTTTCACATCTGGCATATTCAAAGGGCCGTACAGATTTCTTTTGGCTGTTGTTGGGCCGTACTTCTTAGTTGCTGGGCCGTACCATTGCCACAAGGCCGTACCAACCTCCTAGGGCAAATCGCCTTTTCTTTTGGCAGTGTGACTTCACCAAAAGGGACGCCCTACCTTCTAGAATCTTCTGAAGTCTTTTGGCGCAGGGAGAAATGGATGTCTGGGTCAAGCCGTACAACTGATCATTTCCAGGCGGCTGCAAATCAGGTTTTCAAATAAAACAAATCAGCTTTGCTTTCTATTTGCATGTTAGGGTTTTAGTTTGTAAACTCTGGGAAAGCATAAATAAAACATTTGTTATCGATCTGAGATCCAAATTTGTCAATTTTCAGCTTATAGTATTCATTATTTATTTTTGAAGCAATTTCTTTAAAAATCGCATTTACCTCTTGATGCACAAAAACACAAAAAAAACCAAAAACAATCAAAAACAAGCAAAAATCAAACAGAGTCAGAAGTTAGTGAGAACAGGGGTTTCTACACCAATAACTCTTTGAGTTTACGATTGTAGGCTCATATGTATTGTATATCTTTGCTATAATCTCGTTGTCGTATCTCAAGAGTTTAAATTCGTCCTAGAGCATGCATTTTAATTCCTCCCATGTGTTTTTATATCCTGCATCCAATTCAATATACTAATCGATTGCTATTCCCCTAAGGGTTGTTGGAAATGCCCTCAGCCAATATGCTCTATCATCCTGACCGTTCGCTACCCAAATTGTTTCACAAGTTTTGCAGTGTCAAATAGGGTCCTCTAACCCATTTCCGACGAACTCCAGGAGCTTCTACCCCTCCACATTTGGACTTACTGGGGGAGTCACCATCATGCCTCTCTACACCTTTTGTGACAGTGACCTACTTGGAGATTTTTGATTCATACATTTCAGTGCCTTCAGTGCACTCTCGAACACACTACAATCCTCTACTCATCCTTCGTCAACATTTGTCACCTTCGGGCTGCCTTTGAGGTTCTTTCGATGCTCCCTCTGTCCTGGTGCTTTCAGCTCTAGTCGTTCAATATTCAAATCTTCCTTCAATGTCCATTGTTCAATCTGGCAAACAGTCTTTGTTAGATAGTCCTTGTGTTTCCTTTGGCCTTCCCCTACGGCCGATTCTATTCGTGTGAATTGCTCTTGGACAGTCAGGTTGGCAGTTTCCGTCTTGCCTTCCCCCTCACCCGATGGTGAGCCTTCTTCATCACCTAACGATGACCCTTCTTCGTCTAATGGTTCCCTGGCAATGTTTTCTTCCTCACTTTCCCCTTCATCCGATGATGATTGTACGGATGGTTCTATGACTTGGTCAGCGAGATCAGTTTGTGTTTCATCATCAAGAAGTGGTAGGTGTCTGGCTATTTCAATCCAATCTCCCCTTGTACATTCTCTTGTCCTAACAGTGCTTTGTCTCTCCCGACTACAACTTTTGTTCACACTTTGGCTTCAACTTCTATTCCTGGGTGGACTTGGACTTTCTTTGAGAAATCCTTTCCCTTCATCAACTTCACCCCTCAGTCATCATCATCGTCCAATTTTCTCTTTTATCCTTAAGGATCTTTTTTCTGGTTGATTGATTCATGACCACTTCGTTTTAGTTTTATGTTTAGTTTAAGGTTAATGGCATTAATTCTTTGGCATACGTCGTCATTCAGTGCCACACTCTTCCTCTTCTCTTTAGGTTCGCTCTTTGTACCATTGCAAGATCTGTTGCCTTCATTGTTCCCTGTCTTTCTCAATGCGAAGGTCTTGCAATATGATATTGTGTCGTGCTATTAATCTCAGCAATCTATCGAGAAGACGGTGGACCTCCGAATTAACAGTCAAGTTGTCCCAGATAGCGGCCTAAGGGACCTCTCGCCTAAGAGATTCCCTCCATACGTGTTCTTTGAGTGAGATATCCCACTGGTTTATAAGGTCTTTTGTCAACGCATCTTCTCTTTCCTCGTTTGCTTGCACCAACTCTTCGACTAGCTAACCCATTATAGTGCCATGACTCTTGTCTGTGTTTGGTGAGTTTGTATCAACAACGGCACCAAATGTTTACTCGCAAAGCTACTTGACCGATGAATACAAAGTAAACGAGAATATTTAACAGCAATAACATAACATATTTACACAGACAATGCATGGAATATGAGTGTTGTATTCTCATTCATCAAATAGGCAATATGTACATCATATAGCAAAATGTGCGGTCCCCGACTATAATTGAAACATGAAATATATAGTCAATCGATGTTGGTTGAGAACACTAACCATCGACAACTATCCCGTACAACTACCCAACTGTCGGGGACTAATTCCTGATTATGACATATTTTAATTACATTTTTGCTGATTACAAAAGTTTATTTGTTTATTTATTTATTGTGTCGACTACACTTTTGGCCACAACCAACCTAGCCTATTCGGCCTCATGATGATGTTCATTTTCTACCTTATCAAAAATTCAAAGCTAGCCGCATTGCCCAACTATCTATCAACATCACCTCATCTACCATTCCAACTACTACTCTTGAGGCTCCTCGATCTCTTGCAGCTATGAAGGTAGTTCCTCTTGTTTCACAAGTAGTATATCCTCCCCCAACCCCAAGCATCTAGTATCTATGCCAAGGTTCCACCTCCACCATCCTATCCAGTACTATGAGGCAAATGCCCGGCACAGCCTAGACTCCTCACACTTCGAAGATTTCTTTTGTTTCTCCTATCTCTTTGGATTCTAGAGGAAAGAAATCTGTTATGTGTAAACCCCCTCCTCCTATTGTCTCCCAACCTTCGGTGGTTCCTTTCATTCCACCTGTAAAGGAAGAAAAGGAACCAATGTTAGAAGACACCCAAGTTCCCACTATACAAGCTCCAAATCGTACATGATGAAATTGAAATGCGAAAGAACGCAAGAGACAACGTCGTGCTATGGCTCGACAACTTCTTGAAGGAAGTGAATTTTTACCTAATGATCTTTCTTCCATGTAGTCGGATTTTGATGAGGTTCCTCTCCCTAACCCATCTTCACCATCCCCTGACTCTGCTTCACCCTTGTCGCCTAAGCATGAACCTAAGCCATACCTCTCTCAACCAATTTGCCACCACCACCATCCAGTCTGCAGATTCTTCTATCCCTCCTCTAAAGACTTCTATTTCCCCTATGATTGATAGTGCTCGCGACCATGTTGCTAGCACTATTATAACATCCATGGTGGTATATTCTGACATTGATTCAGATGATAACATAAATGAACCATTGGAAGATCATAAAGAATTATCTTTGATTTTTTTTTAATCCATGAACTTAGCTTTTGGGGGCATGTGTGATGATCCTTCTTCAACAAGTGATCCACCATGTGTCGAACCAGGCACTTCTCCTTGTATTGCACTCACTGTGGTCCCTCTAGCATGTTGTCCGCCATCTCTATATGATGAGCAAGACTAGGATGCAGATGATCTGCTCTAGACCAGCTCGCTAGTGTGGTACCCTTTGTCTTTGTGTTATGCTTGTGCATATTGTTACCCCTATAAAGTGTTGCTTGGTGTGTATTTTATTTGTTAGTTCTCTTTGGATGACCCTTGATGTTCTTGTTGGCACAAGGATACAAAGGGAATGAATCTGTTGTGACATTCCTCTAGATGTATCTTCATTCTTTCATTTGTCGTAAATGCACTTTTTATTCCTTGTGGGGATGATGCAAAGCATTGAGACACTTAGGTCTCTTCCATGTTGACCCAAAAAAAATATTCATTTTCATGTACTTTTCTTCCTTCGTACTCGTAGCTCCACTATATTTGGGGAATGATGTCAATTCAAAATTATCATTTTGATACACATTATTTATCTTACATCCATACTAATCCCAGATCTTTGGATCCCTTATGTGTTCTTTTTATGATATTACTTGTTATATATGGCATTGTTTTCATGTTGGGGGCAAACCTTCCTCACGATGTAGCTTTTGAGAACATATCATTTGGCATATGGCTTCCACAAAAATCTCATGCCTATTTTGCATCTATCAATCTTTCTACCTTAAAGGCAATTAGTCCCAGTTAGTGTTAGCAATTACTCTAAGGTGGGGGCATACATTCCACTATGTGCTTCATTTTGTTCATACACCTCAAAGTTGGTTAAGCTCTCATAGCATCTTTTAATCATCTTTGTAGCACTATGTTGGAGTTACCCAGCAAATAGCATGATTAGTGTAGTTCTCGATCTGGAATTGTATACATTTTCAGTTGAGGTTCATTTCACTTTGTTCCTAGGATACGGGGCAAATCTAATTGTATCCATGAAATTTGTATTTTTCCTTTCTATCATGGCCTCCTCTTTGGGATCTCTCCTTGGATGTCAGGTGCAAATGAATGCTGGTACAATTTAGTAAGTAGGGGAGGCAGGGATGAGATCTGGTTTAGTGAAGACTAGGTTTTGATGCTTAGTAAGCTAAAATTGCAAAGAGGCACTTCTTCCATCAAAAGTGCATCATAGGTATTAAGAGACTATCAACTCACTAATCATTATACTATGTTCAAACCTAAATCTTTCATAGAAACTACACAATTTTAAGCTTTCCATATGCATCAAGGTGTCTCACATGTGGATTTCAAACTGACTTAGGTGCAATTTCATCATAAAATCTTCTCCACAACACATTATATGAATAATTCTATGTAAGAAGATGTTATAGTTGTAGTTGATCTTACCTTCTAAACATTTTCCATTTATTGACATGATGTTTCTGCATTGTACCCTTGAGCTAATGAGCTTAAAAGTTATACTTGTTGTTGAGTCAAAGACCAAAACTCTAGGATCATCCTTTTCAGAAAGACACCTTGTAGTTTGAAAACTGCAATTAACAAAATATATGCAAGATCATCAGTGGTGCATCCTATGAGATGTGCAAGAGTATTCAAAGTTTTAAAATGTTTACCATAAAAGCACTGTAACAGAAAAACAAGGACTGCAATTAATATCAGATAGAAAACCTTGCTGCATAACATGAGCTTGAATAGATAAGAAATACAGATTACTCGGAGTGGTTGAATTCTGTTGTTTTAAAACTAAAAACAGAAAGAGGCACCCTAGATCACTTCATACCACTTGATAGAATCTGGCTCTCCTTGCAATGTTCCTGAAATATTTTTGGTCCCCGTTGCATGTTCCTCATTTTTAAGTGTTATTTTGTGAACACGGTTGACCAATAGCATGCTACAACATCACACATAGAAAAATCAGGATTGTGTGGCACTAAAAAGGCATAATGCACAACTGAAAATATTGTATCAACCTCTCAAAATCATACCTCATCTTTTTCAGAACGTTGTAGGGTCAAATGGTTTAGAACGAATACATGTTCTAAAGGAAACCCATTGTTAATATTGGCTTTGATCTATTCATCATTCTCCTTGGATGACTGCCACTTTTATAGCTTTTCATGAACTGCATTGATTTAATTTTTTTACTCCATTGTCACTGATCTAAAAAAATTGATTCAGATTGCACAATATTACCTTGATAGAAATAAAATATTGGGAACACGTATAGTAGACATATGCAAACAAAATTAAGATTTTAACAGCAATCATGAAATAAAGTGCTTTTGAATTGCTAATGTAGCAATAGTCTTTTCTTAAAGAAAATTTATCCTATTTGCACGAAAATGATCATGAGAAACTACTCATGAAAGTGATCTTGAGAAACTACTGACTACCTGTCCTAAGCAACTTGTCCAATATTTGTCCATTGGTTGCCAACTTTTTGGTAAGCCTTGACAAGAACAATATTATGAGGCATGAACTTGTAGAATCAGGCAAAATTTTATTTGTTAACTTTCCTAGCATTAGTTGGTATTAGTTTTCCAAAGTCCATGTACTACTCAAAAGATTGCTTCTGGAATCAACTGTGTTTTTTCATTGACGTTTCCTAGCATTTGTTAGTTGGCTGAATACAAAATTTCAGGCCCAGTGATTGAACCCAAAGGCTAAGAACATTGAATAGCATTACGAGAATCCTTCCTACACAGTGCTCATAGTAAAAATCTGCAACAATCTATTCAAATAAAATATCACCACATCAAGTTTACCTCAAACAAGATCATATCCAGTTCAGACATCTAGTGAGCAGACATCATTTTTGTGAATTGTACTTTAGTGTGTGTTCTACCAGGAATATAAATCGATTAAGATTCAGGAACTGTGAAAATAAATAAAGATCTGAGCTAACTAGACTGAAACATTTTGGTACTCAAAGCTGCATGTTAATAAAGATAACTCTCACCTTCTTTTGCATTGTCTTCCTGTTTCATTCCATTAATGAGATGCAATGACAGGCCAACCATATTCACAACAGAAGCATAAAATTTCAAGTAATATCATAGAGTAAACTATCCAAACGTGCATTTTGTTTGAACCTATCTGTATGCAATTAACAAAGGTGGAGCAAAATTTTATGCTAGTGACAAGTGTGCTTCCAACCACAACTGAAGAAAGCAAGTAGAGGCAAAGATAACCGAAAGTTTTCATAATTAATTGGATGATTAATGGCAAGCATATGTTAAAATGAACATAACAATAGTGGGAACCCTATAATAGGTTGTAGTTTGTAACTAAGTTTGGTAACACAAATGTAGAAGACTGATATTATTAAGGGACAAAGACAACACAGTAACACAGCATGTGAGGATCAGCTTAGTGAAAATCCTATAAAAGAAGCATCAAGAAGTTTTGTGTTGCAATATTGTAGATACAAGCTAAAAATAAACATTAAATGGCCAGATTCTTTATACTAACCTTCAAATCAAAACAAGAAGCTAGATTAAAGATATAAGAAAACCCTTGAATAAAGCACTCTTCAAGAAGTATGGGAGACACATTCACCCTGCGATAAATGTTATCATGGAATCTAGCAGCGCTCGATCCACGGATAACCCCCCTACGAAACTTGTCCATTTCATTGGTTCATGGTGTTCAAGCACGCAAAACGAGGTGAATTTCAATCCACCTCAAAGTGCCTTCCGAAATCTCAAACAATTCATTTGAGTGTCCTTCCCTGTCCGTCTTTCGAAGAGCTTTGAAACGAGCATCTTCATCAGCTTCCAGCCTTTGGGAGTTGTGAAAATTGGCAAAAGTGTGGGAGCTTGTAGATTTTTCTAAGTGTCCAAGTGCACAAGCTCTGATTTTTAGTGCTTGTGCACTTTTGTCAAAGTCTGTCTTTGGTACACAAGCTCTGATTTTTAGCGCTTGTGCACTTTTTGCCAAAGTCTGCCTTTGGTGCACAAGCTCTGATTTTTAGCGCTTGTGCACTTTTGTCAAAGTTTGCCTTTGGTGCACAAGCTCTGATTTTTAGCACTTGTGCACTTTTGTCAAAGTCTACCTTTGGTGCACAATGTAGAAACCCTAAGTTTCCCTTAATTCTGAATCTGAAAAGTTTCTGATGTTTTTCCGAAGTTTTGGGTTTTTGGACGTTTTTGCATAAAATGAAGAATGGCGATTTTGCAAATAAATGATGTAAATTCTAAATAAATTCAAATAACTCCGTAAGAGATTGAAATCATTGAATCTCCAGTTTGCCAGTATATTTAATAAACTTCTAAGTTGATTACAATAAGGATCCAGATACATGCAATCAAAACACAGTGATATTTTATGAAAACCTGGTTTATTGCAGCAAGATGAAGAATGCCTTTGGCCTGGTACGGCAGCAATGATTTCCCCCTTCTCCCTCCGTTCAGAGATCCAAAACAATGTCAGATAGGTAGGCGCCCCTGTGAGTGAAGTCTGAATGCACAAAAGCTGAGCGCTTTTCTCAAGACATCAAGTGCGGCCCTTGCTGCTGGTACGGACTGGTACAGACTGGTACGGCCAGAAAAGTGACAACAGCAAACAATAAATGAGGTACGGCTGTCTCTGAAGTCTCCTGGAGTGAAAGATGGACGCCACAGATGTATAATCCCTAAATGAATTTTATAAACCAAACTTCCTGACTAAGTATAGT
The DNA here is from genome assembly GCA_007258455.2 of Sequoia sempervirens. Classification (NCBI taxonomy): domain Eukaryota; kingdom Viridiplantae; phylum Streptophyta; class Pinopsida; order Cupressales; family Cupressaceae; genus Sequoia; species Sequoia sempervirens. The sequence continues at coordinate 72,362,723 of VDFB02000363.1, forward strand.
TCCTACTGAAGTGGTACGGCATGTAGCTGCAAAGAAGTACGGCCCTGGTACAACAGCAATAAATGATTTTTGTACGGCTTCCTCTGTAACCCTCCAGATCTCCAGAATATGGACGCCTGAATGAATGAATGCCTTCTGAATGGATTAATATGCTGAAGCTCTGTAAATAAACAATCTCTGAAGCTCTGTGATTTCTTCTGGATGAAGAAACCTCTGTGCTGGCAATAGATCAGGTGTTATTTCACACCCTCTGAATCGCTCTCACTGGAGATGGCTCGTTCTCCAATGCGTTCGAGACTCAAACCCTAAGGTTCTGTGCTCAGACAAAACTTGATCAGTTTCAATAAGTCAAAATATGCATAATGGCTCAATTCCCAAGGCAAATGCACTATATTGCTCAAAAGTGCGATTTCCTTAATAATAGGGAATTTTAATATATTTAACTTTTAATTCTTTTAATCTTTCAATAGTCTCGGCCAAAATATTAAATTATAAATTTAATATGCAAATGACCCCTTCCCTGATGTTGGGCGCCCCCTTTATGAGAATCACTTAAGTCGTAATATTAAATATTACAACTTTATATTATAATCCCAATTAATTAATATTTAATTAATTCAATTAAATATTAATATCTCGCTCATTATTAACCCGATGCTCGAGCCGTCTGATGCTGTCGACAAAGGAAGTGATTCTAAATGCTGACAAATCCATACTGCTATAAATAGCAGGGGTCCCACGCCGACTGCCACAACTGCTAAAAATAGCAGCTTCTGCAAGAAACGTCCGAATGAGCCCGAACGAAAGCCAATTGATCAAAACTGCCAATCTGAAGCTAAGCCAAGCTCCCAAACGACCCTCTAACCACTCTATCAGCCTACGAGGGTCTCCTGATAGGCTAAACTTACGAACACTGATGCTCATAAAAAACGGGGACATGACACACAAGCTCTGATTTTTAGCACTTGTGCACTTTTGTTAAAGTCTTCCTTTGGTGCACAAGCTCTGATTTTTAGCACTTGTGCACTTTTGTCAAAGTCTGTCTTTGGTGCACAAGCTCTGAATTTTAGCGCTTGTGCACTTTTTATCTATACTTAGTCAAATTTGTATACGGCGCTGATTTTTGTCTCTTGTGCACGTTTCACAATTTTACATGTTAAGTGTAAGGGCGCTGATTTTCAGCGCCCTTACACCTAAGATCACCTCTCTAAGTGCAAGGGCACTAATTTTTAGTGCCCTTACACTTTTGGCAGTTTTTGTCTTTGACATCTCCAAATCACTCTATCTTCGCTCCGAACCCCATTTCTTTGCTCTCGCTCTGTTTTCCGTGGCAATTTGCAGTTTCACGCTTGCTCCACATTGCTTGCTCGCTTCACACTTCCCAATGCTATTTTTTCTACTAATGCCTATTGATTCACCATCCTTGCAATTTCTATCTAGATTTCATCAAGTGATCTTGAAGGTGACATCTTCTGATCTCATGAACTATCCCAGATCTACAAAGACGCTGTCATGTAGCAAGCTGAGGATGTTAGCTTTTCAAAAGCCTCAATGAATGTCATTTGTGATATACGGCTAACTCTTGATAATCTCAAGACGCATCTTGACAAGTGCAAAAAGGTTCACTCATCTGCCATGAGATCGATCACGAGGATTCACACCATTGTGGATTACACCGTTGGTCCGGATGAGAAGTTTATGCAGGAGACCAGGAAGAAGTATGAAGACTTTCGCACCCAAGCAAGGAACCATGAAGATTCCTGATCTCCAGTGTTAAACTTTTTGATACTTTCCATTATGCATCTTGTAAATTGTTTTTGACATCTTAAATGTCTTTTCTCAAAATGTAATTACACCAAAAATCAGAGATGTAATTTCTTGAAGACAAATTACACTTTGACTTTAGTCAAAGTTAGGTGAGATTTTCCTTAATTAGCTCACCTAACTTTCCTAATTTTACTCAACTGATTTCCTAGATTTTCTCATCCCTCTCCTCTATATATATGAGGGATTTCTATTGTAATGTGGATCTTTTATCTCTAGCAACGAAGTGCTGCTCATTTTGCAACAAATGTATGAAATTTTGTGTTCAACTTTGTGAATCTAAATCTTATCAATAAAGAAGAAAGTTGCATACCAGACTTTGCATTGGATCAATCATCTTTTGAAGTTGATTAAGATTGGTAGTAATTATTGTGTGAGATCTAAGGGCTTCAAGTAAATCTATGTGAACTTTGTGTTACATTCTTTACTTTGAATTTAAGTTTATGTTTGAGTAACCTTTGTGGATAAACTACAAGACTTTGTGCTTGCATTTGTTCGCGCTGTTCATGGAACTATTGTGGTGTTGTATCTAGAAGACTTTGTGCTTCTAATATAACACTTGTTACGTATCTTAAAGATCTACTATTGGAAAGTTACGGAATGACTTTGTGCCTTCGTAAGCTTTCCTTTCTCAATTTTATTGTTATTGTTATCATGTTGGTATCTCTACGCTTTGCTTTGTCAAGATAGAGATATTGGAATTACTGCTTTGTTCTTAGTTCAAAGTTGCACAGAATCAAAACTACCAACCATGGAGCATTGTAAAACATCTTCTCTAAAAAAAGAGAGAAGGATGAATGTGACACACCCCGAATCTATTAATTGTAGTGTACATGTTGTAAATACTTAGTTTTACTTGTTTTTGAAAGCAGTAAGAAGGGCACCTCCCCTTTCTGAGAGGAGAGATTATATCTCACATAGTTGTGGCTGAAGTCCTAGTTGTGTAATCTATTGAAAAGTTGATTACATAATTTTCACCCCACAGTTTTTTGGCGACTCCGCTAGGGAAACAATACGCATTTGAAAGCCTCACACTTTCTTTTGAAGTATACCTGTGTCCTTTTTCATTGTAATTTATTTTCTTGTAAGTTTTTCAAGCTTTCACCAAGGACATGTAAATGGTTGTTCAAGGTCCTTGGGGAAATGCTTTTGGTCCGTTGAGTCTAGCTCTACCCCTACATGTTCTTCCTGAAGGATCACGAAAGAACTTTCCCAAGTTTTTTGGTGATGGACAACAACATCTTGACGAGCACTTTGTTGCTTTCTACATTGCTTGTGGAGTTCATGGTGTTGACTACGAAGATGTGTGGAGACTCTCCAAGGTGTCGCTACAGATTGGTTTTATCATCTGGCACCAAGTATCATCAAAAATTGGGCAACTCTCATAGCCAAGCTTGAAGGAAGGTTCAAACCTCCTTAAGACGCTCATGCTTTGTTGGCTCAGTTCACCCAGTTTAAGAAGGAATCTCACATGCCTATGCGTGAGTTCATTGCTCACTTTAACAAGTTGACACAAAGAATTCCAACTGTTGCTCAACCTACAGCTGAGAATTTGAAATGTTTCTTTGTAAATGCTCAAGTGCCCGAGGTTGGTTCCTATTAAGAAGAGCAGCCCCAGCTACTCTTACAATTGTACAGACCTTGGCGACAGAAATTGAAGATGATCTCATTCTTGCTGGGCAAATAAAAATTGAATCAAATGAATCTAAAGAAAGCCCTTCTTTGGAGTTATTTTCTTCCATCACAAGGACAAATCCTATGGTGCAAAGGTTGGTAAATGAGCTACTTGTCCTCAAAAAGCAGCTAATTCATAATTTTGTTGTAGGGAATCAACACAAGTTATCTTCACCTCCGAAGAGGCTTGCTCTTGAGGCACCATTAGTAAAAGCAGTGGCGAAGCATCCTGACTCCAATCCAAGTGATCTCGCTATTCTCTTTCGTGAAAAGGAAGCAAACATAGCTAGCGACTCCCATTTCTGGTTTATGCAGTCTCAGAAAGCCATTGACGAAAAGCAAAAGGATGAAAGTCATTTTTCTGAAGTTCAAGTGAATGAAGATGATCTTGTCTTGAGATCTAAAAAGATGGACATGCATGAAGGTCTCAGTCAAGTTGAAAAGAATGCATCTATGTTTCGAGGTCATGAACTTGAACACGTGTTGCATAAAAGAATTTCCCAAAGGCATGATGAGGATCTTCTTATAAATAATTCAGATTTTCCCAAGTTTGAAGATGGTGAACATCATATTGAGGTATGCAGTGCAGTCATATCTTCATCTGAATCACATGAAGGAGATCATTCCGATCAGCATGAGGTTGCCATGGTTGATGAATCAGTTGTTCAAGTAACAACTAGTAAGAAGCATTCAATCTTTGACCGATCAAGGGAATGTCCCATAAGACATCTTGCTTGGTTGGAGGCCAATGGGAAGGCAGAGGTTCCACTTGCACCTGCGCGTGAAGATAAACTTGAGGATGCAGCTAAAGATGTATTTGTAGATGCGCAGGAGCAATTTGGATTCGATGATTCATTTTGGAGCAGCAGTATATCTGATATATTTTCAGAGGTAGCTGAACCTGTTCATTTCTTTCATGAAGCAATGCCTCAACTTCATCAACATGTAGCTGCTAATGATCATGGAAGGCATTACAAGCTGTTAAAGAAAGGCAACTATTTTGTTGAGCCTGTGAATGGTTTCATTTGAGAAGGTTTCATTGATGGCTAGTTTTAATTAGGTAGCTTTAACCTTTTCAATAAGTGCATTTGCATAAGTTTGCGTTTTGTTTTCGTAGATTTGTTTTTGTCGTCATCACCTGACTCCAAGCCCAATGGATGGATAAAGGCACTTGAATTCTGGAGTTCGTTTCCCTCCATTCATTTCAAAGAATGGTTGAAGGAAGATCCCCAGCAGGAGCCAGCTGTTATCATGGAATCTAGCAGCGCTCGATCCACAGATAACCCCCCTACGAAACTTGTTTGTTTCATAGATTCATGGTGTTCAAGCACGCAAAATAAAGCGAATTTCAATCCACCTCGAAGTGCATCCCAAAATCTCAAACAGTCAATTTGAGTGTCCTCCCCTGTTTGTCTTTCGAAGAGCTTCAAAACAAGCATCTTCGTCAACTTCCAGCCTTTGGGAGTTGTGAAAATTGGCAAAAGTGTAGGAGTGCTGATTTTCAGCGCTCCTACATGTTGAAGTTGTAGATTTTTCTAAGTGTCCAAGTGCACAAGCTCTGATTTTTAGCGCTTGTGCACTTTTGTCAAAGTCTGTCTTTGGTGCACAAGCTCTGATTTTTAGTGCTTGTGCACTTTTGTCAAAGTCTTCCTTTGGTGCACAAGCTCTGATTTCTAGCGCTTGTAAACTTTTGTCAAACTCTGTCTTTGGTGCGCAAGCTCTGATTTTCAGCGCTTGTTCACTTTTATCAAAGTCCGTCTTTGGTGCACAAGCTCTGATTTTTAGTGCTTGTGCACTTTTGTCAAAGTCTGCCTTTGGTGCACAAGCTCTGATTTCTAGCGCTTGTGCACTTTTGTCAAACTCTGTCTTTAGTGCACAAGCTCTGATTTTCGGCGCTTGTGCACTTTTGTCAAAGTCTGCCTTTGGTGCACAAGCTCTGATTTTTAATGCTTGTGCACTTTTGTCAAAGTTTTCCTTTGGTGCACAAGCTCTTATTTTTAGCGCTTGTGCACTTTTGTCAAAGTTTGTCCTTGGTGCACAAGCTCTGATTTTTAGTGCTTGTGCACTTTTGTCAAAGTCTGTCTTTGGTGCACAAGCTCTAATTTTTAGCGCTTGTGCACTTTCGTCAAAGTCTGCCTGTGGTAGCTTTGATTTTTTGCGTTTATGCACTTTTGTCAAAGTTTGCCTTTGGCACACAAGCTCTAATTTTTAGCGCTTGTGCACTTTTGTCAAAGTCTGCCTTTTGTGCACAAACTCTGATTTTTAGCGCTTGTGCACTTTTTATCTATACTTAGTCAAATTTGTATAGGGTGTTGATTTTTGTCTCCTATGCACTTTTCACAATTTTACATGCTAAGTGTAAGGGCGCTGATTTTCAGCGCCCTTACACTTTTGGCAATTTTTGTCTTTGACATCTCCAAATCACTCTATCTTCGCTCCGAACCCCATTTCTTCGCTCTCACTCCGTTTTTTGTGCCAATTTGCAGTTTCACGCTTGCTCCACATTGCTTGCTCACTTCACACTTCCCAATGTTTCTTTTTCTACTAACGCCTATTGATTCACCATCCTTGCAGTGTCTCTCCAGATTTCATCAAGTGATCTTGAAGGCAACATCTTCTGATCCCGTGAACTATCCCAGATCTACAAAGAAGCCGTCATGTAGCAAGTTGAGGATGTTAGCTTTTCAAAAGCCTCAATGAATGTCATTTGTGATATACGGCTAACTCTTGATAATCTCAAGACACATCTTGACAGGTGCAAAAAGGTTCACTCATCCGCCACAAGATCGATCACGAGGATTCACACTATTGTGGATTACACCGTTGGTTCGGATGAGAAGTTTATGCAAGAGACCAGGAAAAAGTATGAAGACTTTTGCGCCCAAGCAAGGAACCATGAAGATTCCTTATCTCTAGTGTTAAACTTTTTGATGCTTTCCATTATGCATCTTGTAAATAGTTTTTGACATCTTAAATGTCTTTTCTCGAAATGTAATTACACCAAAAATCAGAGATGTAATTTCTTGAAGACAAATTACACTTTGACTTTAGTCAAAGTTAGGTGAGATTTTCCTTAATTAGCTCACCTAACTTTCTTAATTTTACTCAACTGATTTCCTAGATTTTCTCATCCCTCTTCTCTATATATGAGAGGGATTTCTATTGTAATGTGGATCTTGTATCTCTAGCAACAAAGTGCTGCTCATTTTGCAACAAATGTATGAAATTTTGTGTTCAACTTTGTGAATCTAAATCTTATCAATAAAGAAGAAAGTTGCATAGTAGACTTTGCGTTGGATCAATCGTCTTTTGAAGTTGATTACGATTGGTAGTAATTATTGTGTGAGATTTAAGGGCTTCAAGTAAATCTATGTGAACTTTGTGTTACATTCTTTACTTTGAATTTAAGTTTATGTTTGAGTAACCTTTGTGGATAAACTACAAGACTTTGTGCTTGCATTTGTTTGCGCTGTTCATGGAACTATTGTGGTGTTGTATCTAGAAGACTTTGTGCTTCTAATATAACACTTGTTACGTATCTTAAAGATCTACTATTGGAAAGTTACGGAACGCCTTTGTGCCTTCGTAAGCTTTCCTTTCTCATTTTTATTGTTATTGCTATCATGCTGGTATCTCTACACTTTGCTTTGTCAAGATAGAGATATTGGAATTACTGCTTTGTTCTTAGTTCAAAGTTGCACAGAATCAAAACTACCAACCGTGGAGCATTGTAAAACATCTTCTTTGAAAAAAGAGAGAAGGAAGAATGTGACACACCCCGAATCTATTAATTTTAGTGTACATGTTGTAAATACTTAGTTAGTTTTCCTTGTTTCTGAAAGCAGTAAGAAGGGCACCTCCCCTTTCTGAGAGGAGAGATTATATCTCACATAGCTGTGGCTGAAGTCCTAGTTGTGTAATCTATTGAAAAGCTGATTACATAATTTTCACCCAACAATAAATAAGCATACATCAATCAAACACACTGTCCAACAAATTATAATTTAACAACATTTTGCATTTTACCCTGTTCCCTCTACTTAACAAGAAGAAAGGAGGAAAAAATCCTACTAACAGGAACGTAATGTTGTTTATATTTAAAGTTTTAAGCATAGACTAATGATTCCAAGACACAGATCATTATCAATTGGCAGGAAAATAATACATCTTCATCCCTTAAAATTTTAAATGGCAAAATGATAAGTTATTTTTTCAGGCATGCTTAAGAAAACTGGCATAAATCTAACATCAGAGAACAATGGTGTTGGCTCCCAAGTTTATTAATAAAATTCCATATTTCAAGCATACTTAGTTTATGAGGATTGACCTTGTCACTACTCTTCCCTTTCCTGACCGAGATCCTTCTACTCTAAGTTGCTAGTTACCAGTACCTATGCCCATGGTGAAAAAAAATGCCATACCTGCATATACACAAACCCATACCCATTCCCGTACTAGGACTGGCAATTTAGTCGAAGGCAATCAGTTCTGCATGCTGGGTGTGCCCAGTAAGTCTATTAGATTAGTAGATTTAATTTGTTTGTATGTATATGACTGAGAAAAGAAAAAAAATAGATAAATATATATACATATAGCTGTTGATTAGTGTAGTTCTGGGTCTAGAATTGTGTACATTTTCAGTTGAGGCTCATTTCACTTTGTTCCTAGGATATGGGAAAAATCTAATTGCATCCTTGAAGTTTGTATTTTTCCTTTCTATCATGGCCTCCTCTTTGGGATCTCTCCTTGGATGTCAGGTGCAAATGAATGCCGGTCCAATTCAGTAAGTGGGGGAGGCAGGGTTGAGATCTGGTTTGGTGAAGACTAGGGTTTGATGCTTAGTAAGCTAAAATTGCAAAGAGGCGCTTCTTCCATCAAAAGTGCATCATAGTTGTTAAGAGACTATCAACTCGTTAATCATTATAATATGTTCAAACCTAAAATCTTTCATAGAAACTACACGATTTTAATCTTTCCATATGCATCAAGCTGTCTCACATGTGGGTTTCAAACTGACTTAGGTGCAATTTCATCAGAAAACTTTCTCCACAACACACGTTGTATGAATAATTGTATGTAAGCAGAGATGTTATAGTTGTAGTTGATCTTACCTTCTAAACATTTTCCATTTATTGATATGTTTCTGCATTGTGCCCTTGAGCTGATGAGCTTAAAAGTTACACTTGTTGAGTTAAATGCCAAAAGCCTTGGATCATCTTTTTCGGAAAGATACCTTGTAGTTTGAAAACTGCAATTAACAAAATGTATGCAAGATCATCAGTGGCGCATCCTATGAGATGTGCAAGAGTATTCGAAGTTTAAAAATGTTTACCATAAAAACACAGTAACAGAAAAACAAAGACTGCCATTACTATCAGATAGAAAACCTTGCTGCATCTATCTCCTAATGCAGAAAGGGAATAACATGAGCTTGAATAGGTAAGAAATACAGATTACCTGGAGTGGTTGAATTCTGTTGTTTTAAAACTAAAACAGAAAGAAGCACCCTAGACCACTTCATAGAATCTCGCTCTCTTTGCAATGTTCCTGAAGTAATTTTGGTCCTTGTTGCATGTTCCTCATTTTTAAGTGTTATTTTGCGAAAACAGTTGACCAATTGCATGCTACAACATCACACAGAGAAATCAGGATTGTGTGGTACTAAAACGGCATAATGCACAACTGAAAATATACAACCTCTCAAAATTGTACCTCGTCTTTTTTCAGAAGGTTGTAGAGTCCAATGTTTCATAAGGAATACATGTTTTAAAGGAAACCCATAGTTAATATTGGCATTGTATCTGTTCATCGTTTTCCTTGGATGATTGCCACTTTTATAGCTTTCCATGAACTGCATTCAATTGATTTTTTACTCCATTGTCACTGATCTAAAAAAAAAGATTCAGATTGCACAATATTACCTCGATAGAAATAAAATATTGGGAACATGTATAGTAGAGATATGCAAGCAAAATTAAGATTTTAACAGCAATCATGAAATAAAGTGCTTTTGGATTGCTAATGTAGCAATAGCTTTTCTTAGAGCAAATTTATCCTATTTGCATGAAAATGATCTTGAGAAACTACTGCCTACCTGTCCTAAGCAACTTGTCCAATAATTGTCCATCGGTTGCCAACTTTTTGGTGAGCCTTGACAAGAACAATATCATGAGGCATGAACTCGTAGAATCAGGCAAAAAAAATTATTTGTTAACTTTCCTAGCATTAGTCAGTATTAGTTTTCCAGTCAGTGTAGCATTCAAAAGATTGCTTCTGGAATCAACTGTGCGTTTTTCTTTATTGATGTTTCCTACCATTTGTAAGTTGGCTGAATACTAAATTTCAGGCCCAGTGATTGAACCCAAAGGCTAAGAACAGTGAATAGCATTATGAGAATTCTTCCTACATAGTGATCATAGTAAAAATCTGCAACAGTCTATTCAAATAAAATCTCACCACATCAAATTTACCTCAAACAAGATCATATCCAATTCAGACATCTAGTGAGCAGACATCATTTTTGTGAATTGTACTTTAGTGTGTGTTCTACCAGGAATATAAGTCAGATAAGATTCAGGAACTGTGAAAAGAAATAAAGATCTGAGCTACCTAGCCTGAAACATTTTGGCACTCAAAGCTGCATATTAATAAAGATAACTCTCACCTTCTTTTGAATTATCTTCCTATTCCACTCCATAAATAAGATGCAATGACAGGCCAACCATATTCACACCATAAGCATAAAAATTCAAGTAATATCATAGAGAAATCTATTCAAACATGCATTTTGTTTGAACCTATCTGTATGCAATTAGCAAAGGTGTAGCAATTTTTTATGCTAGTGTGCTTCCAACCACAACTGAAGAAAGCTAGTAGAGGCAAAGATAACCATAAGTTTACATAATTAATCGGATGATTAATGGCAAACATATGTTAAAATGAACATAACAATACTGGGAACCCTATAATAAGTTTAATTTGTAAATAAGTTTGGTAACAAAAATGTAGAAGGCTGGTATTATTAAGGACAAAGACAATACAGAAACACGGCATGTGAGGATCAGTTTAGTGAAAATCCTATACAAGAAGCATCAAGAAGTTTTGTGTTGCAATATTGTAGATACAAGCTAAAAATAAACATTAAATGGCCAGATTTTTTATACTAACCTTGAAATCAAAACAAGAAGCTAGATTAAAAATATAAGAAAACCCTTGAATAAAGCACTTTTCAAGAAGTATGGGAAACACTTCACCCTGAGATAAATAAGCATACATCAATCAAACACACTGTCCAACAAATTATAATTTAACAACGTTTTGCATTTTACCCTGTTCCCTCTACTTAACAAGAAGAAAGGAGGAAAAAATCCTACTAACAGGAACGTAATGTTGTTTATATTTGAAGCTTTAAGCATAAAATAGTGATTCCAAGACACAGATCATTATCAATTGGCAGGAAAATAATGCATCTTCATCCCCCAAAATTTTAAATGGCATAATGATAAGTTATTTTTTCAGGCATGCTTAAGAAAACTGGCATAAATCTAACATCAGAGAACAATGGTGTTGGCTCCCAAGTTTATTAATAAACTTCCACATTTCAGGCGTACTTAGTTTATGAGGATTGACCTTGTCACTCCTCTTCCCTTTCCTGACCGAGATCCTTCTACTCAAAGTTGCTAGTTACCAGTTGGTCACTCTACCATCAATACTATATGCATAGTAGATTAATATTCTTCTATTTATAAGAAATATTATATCCTGCTTTCAGTCAGTCAATTTTGTCTGGAATGCAGAGTTCATTGACCTAAACTCTCTGGTTTGATGCAGATAAGTTCCTTGTTCTTAATTTTCCTCATTTCTATCTCAAAGAGAACAACGGCAGAAGTTTTTTATGAACCAAAACTTCAAGGCTAATACCCACCTTAATAATCGTATGGCAAACAATAGCAGTAAAGCATTAAGAGAGCAATATATTCTAAGAGAAAGTCATTTTCCAGCGGTATGCCATTCTATTCTCTTAGTAAAATCAAAAGTAAAACAGATTTTGCATACAAACCCTACCTCTTCATTTCCAAAGTTCCAAGCAAAAGAGTTTTAAAAAAACAGCTTAAAACCTGAACCATATATAAAATGTCAGTCAATCCACATTCACCTCATTCCATGTCAATCTACTGTGCAACAGCAAGTAAAAGGCATCAAACAACTCCAAGATATCCGTTAACTCCTTGCACTTTTTAGCAATACATCAAGACATTATGTACATGCACCATATAAAATAAAAAGGATCAAACCCCGCTTCTTTATTTCCCTCAAGCACACAGACAAAACCTAAAACCCCAATTTCATTTTCAGTGAAAATGCCCAAGCTTACAATTAAAATTGTAGCAAGTGCACAAGAAAAAATGCCTTTCTTTATCTTGATTCTTCAAAACTCTTTCAGCTAATTTAACAAAATGATCATCTACCCACCCTAGTCATGAATGCGGGAAGTGATGACTGAAAAGGCGCCCTCACTAAATTAAATTCATCCTTATACTGATGTTCTTTTCCTAATTTAATTTAATTTCAAATTAAATAAATCTGTTTTCCACCTGATGCAGAGCCACCCGCCCAGCTTCCAAACCTAATTTCGTTAAATCGATTCTCAATTTTTTACAGTAAGTTTAGCCCAAATTAACAAGGTTTGATGGCCCAATTATAAAGCTGAAAAGGAGGAAAAAATTAAACTGGGCACACAAAATTATAAAGTATAATCTCCGTTTAAATAATGTCACAAGGTTAATCCTAGGGTAGTTAAGGTGGGTATTCAATTACAGAAGCTGAATAAAACCTTCACCGGTTCGCATGTATAAAACTTTTGACGTCCATTTTCTGAATTGAACGAAGAAGAATTACACTTCTGCAATCTTGGCTTGACAGTGGTATCAGAGCGCAGGCTTTACATCTGTTGCCCAAACAATTCTCAATTGATAAAGTTCCCAAGACCATGCAAGGAAAATGCCTCACGGAGGACAAACAGGATTTTCAGGATTTTGGCGCCCGCTTATAACTTCCAAAAGAAGCGCTTCAAAGTTTAAAAGAAATGTCCACCTTCTCTCTTAACTGCCCACAATAGGAACACTCTGGCGCATATAACGAAATGTGCCCGCGTGTCTGCCAAATTCAAGAAAAAATCTCGTCTTTCCAACGTGACCTGCTTGACAGATAAAGGAACAACAGCCGAACAGAAATGAAGGTATAGCCGTTGAAATGTGGGCGATTTCAGTTCAAATTTTCTATATAACGTTTCTGTTTTTGTTTCTTTGTTTTTTTTTTTTTTTTTATAACATAAAAAATCGTTTAGACTGTTGTATACCAGGTAAGCTTTAATATTTGAAGCAAATGAGCACTATGAAAACTTTGCTTGAGAAGTATTAGTATTTTATGTACTGTACCAGGTCGATCGTTAAATTTTCCTCATTATCAATTAGTATCCCTGATATGGTATTTTATGTACTGGGCAGCGACAAAAGCTAGCTGTTCACTCGCAAGGAGTGGTCTATACGGCGAGGGTGCATGGTATGCTTGAAGAGTTCCACTTTAGGGATTTCTTTTTATGAAGACGGAGGGTGGTCCATAGTGGGGCTATCTTGGGTTCACATGGAGCAGCACATGAGATAGAAGTTCAATTTTTTTTTCTCATGAGGTGGCAAAGGTGAAAATCTTCTTTTTAGGGGTGTTCGAGTGAACTGCTATATGGAAGACTATAAGAAGAGGAGACTCCACATTTTCTTGCCATTTTAAATGTTAAATGAAGGTGGATCACGAGGATCCACAATGGTAGTTCCCAATCATATTAGTACATGTACACCATTGCCATGGGATCAAAAAGCGAAGTAACATGCTTCATTCAAACACAATAACATTTATCCAATGTCACCTCACACACTACTATTAACCCATTGCATTAACTTCACACTTGATGCAGTCAAAAATCAAGGACTCTAAAATTGGAGTGTCGATCTTCGTAGCCATCTCACCAAAATCTTATCTAGTCAACCAAATAGGTGAATACTCCTGGGTAAACAAACAAACCCAAAAAAATTTGAATTGTAAATCATTAAGCATAATCAAAAGTGCACAAAAAACTATTGACAGACCACTTTTTGGAGTTTAATTTGTATATGCAAACATTTTCCAATTGCTCTAAAAACTTGTACATTTGAAGTTCCCACCTTCATCTACATGAATATGGGTGGTTCAAAAAATTTCTACCAATACAACCATGCTAAAAATCAACCTAAAAATCCAGAAAAATCATTTCTAAACATTGTGACTTCAAGCAACTTGACTTTAGGACAATACCAGAAATCTTATGAGGGTTCAAATATAGTCTTCTAGCACTAATAAAGACAAGTAATTTATGGCAATATGCTATTTAATTCAATACATTCTCCAAGAGTTGGTACATAAGCAAATAAAGCAAAACAATGCAACAATAAATATCTACAAGCATGTTATCTATCTTCATCATCAAGAAATCTGCAACAAGACACCAACAATCAAATCCAACAGAAGCAACAAGCACCCCTAACTCTCATATCACTTTCATGTATGTCCCCCTTGGCTTCATAGGCCCCTTTTTCACCTCTACCACATCTGATTTTTTAATCCTTTTCATGCTAATTCTCTTCTCCAAGCTAAGCGTGGTTCTTAGTTGACTTCCAACCTACCATTAATGTTTTTTTCCCTCTTGGACGTGGGAAAAACTCCCCCTTACCTACTCCTGGAAAATTCAATTCTTTCTTCTAATTTTTCCCTTCCACTATCTCATTTTTTACAACGCCAAGATTCCTCCACAAGCAATTTTAATGAAAAATTTTAAACATAGATTGGAGTTACACATGCCAGGAATGGTCTCCATCAGTATGGGTGTGGGGTTTTGTGTAACTCCCAAATTACATTAATTACAACATTCCAACACCTCCATCATCAAATTCAAATCAAATACAAATTCATTTCAATTGACTTTGAATTCAAGTAGTTGTATTAAAACCAAAAGAAAAGCATGCCTGCAAAACATAACCAATAAGCCAAAACTCAAAGGAACAAAAATAAATAGTTTTTTTAGTGTGCAGGATTGCTCGTGCACCTAAATACTCTTGCATCAAATAGCCAGGGTAGAAAAAATGTTCCATGAGTTGAAACTCATGAACATTTGAAGAGCATGTGTTTGTTTTGGATTCACCATTCTTCTTTATCTTTCTGAAATTTCTTCACCTTAACATGAACCTTTACGTCTCTCCCTTCTTTCATCCTTCCTCTCTTTCTCCCTCGCTTGAAATTTACCTCACTATACCACAATACGTCCTCCCACTCTATCTTATCATCTTCATCATCTACAAGTGAATTGGCTCTAACAAAGTCACAAAAAATCAATGAATTGGGTTTGTACATCATTCTCACCTATTTCTCCTCCTTCATCTTCTTCCTGTAGGCCAACACAATGAATAAGTTCTTGTTGCAACTTAGCTTGTAACTTGTTTTTGTTTCACCTAAGCAGTCATCCTCCATATTTTTCTCTGATTTTGCTTAAATAAGAATTGGCTTGAATATCATCATTAATATATTTGAAAAATTTGTCAATTATCTCACTAATCTCCTCGTTATCTATTGCCATAACATCATTTTCAGGCCCCTCATATCTTTCCACTTTAACTAAGTCATTTGTATGCAAATCAACACCAATAAAGAATTCATAAAACTCAATTTTTACCTCTTTATTTTTTGTTGTCACTCTCACTCCACTTCTTCTCAATGCTAACCATCCCTTTTTTATTGTTGCAACTTGCATTAGGATGCCATCTTCTTCATCATTCTATGTTGCCCCTTCACCCTTGTCACAATTTCTTTTAGCCTCTTCTAGTTCTCTTCTTTGTTCCATCTCTATCACGTCTAATCTAGCCTCAATCTTCTTTAATTCTCCAATAAGCCATTTTGTAAACCTCTTTTTTTCCACTCTTTCATAGGTAAAATTCTCACAGGCCTTCTCATGACCCATCTTGCCTTCTTCTTCTTCAAAGACATCTTTAGAGACTTGTAAGTCCCTCTGTAGTTACAAGTATTGCTTGCAACAAACTCACAATTTCTTTCAAAGTTTTGTACCTCATTCTCTACCCCCTACAGTCACAAGTCCTCCCTGCAACAAATCTCTCTAGGAATCAAGCCCTCTATAGTTGCATGCCTCCTCTCACCTTAAACAAACTCTTCTAGAACTCAATTCCTCTACAGTTAGAGAATCCTCTTCTGCAAAAAACTCTCTGTAGGGTTTTCTTGAGACACCTTCAAGCTTCCTCTCATTAACCTCTTTCATAAACTTGTCCCTAATCTCTCACAATGAGATTTTCCTCTTCATAATTCTTTGCACCTTTTTGCCTCCTCAATCCAAAGATCATCCTACTCTGATATTTAAACAACAAATTCTAGGCATATATCTATAACACATTTAAAACTCTCCCGACAACAAAATCAAATCCTCACACATTTCAATAAATAAAATTCTTCAATTTCCTCTCAACATATATTCAAACAAATTAAAATAATATTTTTAATCACTGTTGCAATACATCCTAGCCAATCTTCCCCGCTTTAATACCATTTGATAAATTTGAAGACCAAGGGATTCAAAATTGGAGTGTTGATCTTCACAACCATCTCACCAAACTCTTATCTATTCAACCAAATAGGTGAATACTCATGGGAAAACAAACAAACCCAAAAAAAATTGAATTACAAATCATTAAGCATGATCAAAAGTGCACAAAACTATTGATAGACCAATTTTTGGATTTTAATTTGTATATGCAAACATCTTCCAACTGCTCTAAAAACTTGTATATTTGAAGTTCCCACCTTCATCTACATGAATATGGGTGATTCATAATTTTTCTACCAATGCAATCATGCTAAAACTCAACCCCAAAAACTAGAAAAAAAAAAACATTTTTAAACACTATGACTTCAAGCAACTTGGCTTTAGGACAATACAAGAAATCTTATGAGGGTTCAAATACAATCTTCTAGTACTAATAAAGACAAGTAACATGGCAATATGTTGACTTAATTCAATACATTCTCCAAGAGTTGGTACATAATGTGAAAATTCTATTGCAAATACTAATTATTAATCTCCTATCTATATAGATTATTTGACTGAGGAAAATTAATTCCCAGCAAATATTGAAAATAACACGATTGCAATTTCACAAATAAAAGTCACAGGAATAGAGAAGAAAATACACAAAACAATGAACATAATATTTTTGGACAAATTGTCCCTAGAAAAACCCCGAAGGAAAAACTAGTTTAGCCGATGAGGAATTTAATTAAACTTCAGCAAATCAAGAGATACATAAATTGCTTGCCTCTTACTGGTAGAGCTCCGACAATATTTTTCTCCATAAATTCTTCCCTCAATTTCTCCTGCTGAAATTCTACTATTGTTGTCTCCAACGCTATTACTACGCCCTTTCTATCACTGCAAATCTATTTACTATCATTGCAAATCTATTTCAAGTGTGTGTTCTCCAAATGCCCATTGATCCCCTTTTATAATCTTCTCATTGAGCAACCAATGGCCATGATTAAATCTCAATCGATGGCTAAGATTATCTGGACTCTAACAAACTCTAACTAACTAGTTTCTAGAAGTCTCTAGAGAAATCAATTAATTAATTAATTAATATTCTTGGGTTTGGAGACACATGTCCAAGCTACATAAATTAACACTCCATCTTAGCAAGGAAGGTGTTTTGCATGACACCCAACTTATCTCTGAAGAAGATGAATTTATCCTTCCCCAATGCCTTTGTTAAAATTTATGCTACCTGCTAATTTATAGGTATATACTATAGCTAAACAATCCTTTGTTGTACACAATCCTTGATGAAGTGATACCTAATGTCTATATGCTTAGACCTATCGTGAAACACCGGATTCTCAGATAATCTGATGCAACTTTGATTGTCGTAGTGTATCATCATAGTCTCAACCCTCTAACCAAACAAGGCTACCAACAAGTTTCGAAGCCATATAGCCTCACACATCGCCATGCTAGCTGCTGTGTATTTTGCTTATGCAGAACTTAGAGCCACGAACTTCTACTTCCTGCTATACTAAGAGACAACTCCTGATCCCAAGCTGAAGCAACACCCTGAAGTGATTTTCTTGTCTATTGAACTATCTTCCCAATTTGTGTCAATATAGCCTATCAACCTAATACCATCACCTCGAGCATATCTAATCCTATACTCGATTGTACCATGCAAATACTGCAACACATACTTTGTCGCTAACCAATGCACTCTCTTCAACTCAACCATGAACTGACTAAGAGAGTTTATTGCAAAGGATATATCTAGCTTGGTGTTGACCAAATACATGAGAGATCCAATCAACTGTCTGTATAAGGTGGGGTTTACATCATTCTCCCTAGATGAGTCTACCTTCTTCCAATTCATGATTATAGGAGTAGACATGGCTCTGCAATCCTCCATCTTGAACCTCCTCAAGATTTCGATGTAGTATTTCCCTTGTCCAAGGAAAATCTCTCCATCTGTATGCCACACCTCCATGCCTAGAAAGTAGTGCATAAGCCCCAAATCCTTCATCTTGAACTCTACTGCAAGGTCCCTCTTGCACTCCTCTATGAGCCCCAATGAACCTATTAAAAACAAGTTGTCCACATATAGAACAAGAATGAGAACCTCACCCCTAACCACCAAGTAGTAGAGGTTTGCATCTGCCTCACTCTTCATGAAGCCCATTCCCTACAAGTATTTATCAATGTGCTCATACCATGCCCTACGAGCTTGCTTGAGTCCATACAAAGCTCTCTTCAATTTGCACACATGGGTTTCGTTGTTGTGTGCTACAAAGCCCTTAGGTTGTTCTATGTATACCTCCTCTACCAATTCACCATTAAGAAACATCTTCTTGACATCCATTTGATGGATCTTCCATCCCATCTATGCTACAAGTGAGATCACAACTCGTATAGAAGTATACCTGGCCACCGAAGTGAATGTCTCCTCATAGTTTATTCCCTCCTTTTGAGAGAACCCCTTGGCCATGAACCTTGCCTTGTATTTCTCGATGCTACCATCTACACCATGCTTGATCTTATAGATCCAGCATGATCCAAGCACCACCCTCTTTGTCATTCTAGGCACAACCTCCCACACATTGTTCTGCACTATTGAGGTATATTCCTCAACCATCACATCTCGCCACACCTGTTGTTGTGTAGCCTCCTAATAGCTGAAAGGCTCACTATCTACCAACTGACTAACTAATGCCATATAGTCATTATACCTAGTTGGTTGTCTTTGTTGTCTATTGCTCGTCCTAGGAGCTCTCACAAACTCCTGAGTATCCCTATGTGTTTTTTAAACCTCACGATTCCTCCTACCAACTATAGAGGATGAAGTATCAACCTCCATGTCTTCCTAATGCATCTTTTGGATTTTTTGCATCTGTTGCTCCATACTCTGTGAATTCTCAGCACCTAAGCCTATGCTTGTACTAGTAACCATACTCGTGCTTCGCTACCCCTGACCTGGTTGAACGATCCTTGGAGCTTCTATTGGTTGCTTACTCTGATCATCTACTAGCAAATATCTAGACCTCCTAAATACCTTTTCCTCCATGAATTTGACATCACGCCGAACTATAATCCTCCTGGCCCCTAGAATAAATATTTGATATGCCTTTGAGGTTTTGTTGTACCCCACAAAGTACCCTCTTTATACAGTTTGATCTAACTTGGAATGTGTAGGCCCTAGAATGTGACAAAATACAAAACTCCCAAATATCCTAAAGTGGCTGACATTTGGCTTCTTCCCTAAGAATGCCTCCTTTGGTGTCATCTTTCCCAATGCCTTATGTGGAACCATGTTCTATATGTAAACTGTTGTATTGCATGCCTCTGTCCATAAGTAATGTGGCATATTCTGGTCATACAACATAGCCCTTATTTCCTCCAATATAGAATGATTCCTCCTCTCAGCAACCCCATTCTATTGTGGGTTGTAAGGAACGGTCCACTCTCTCTTGATTCCTTCCCTAATACAAAACTCCTGGAACTCTTTCCTTTTGTACTTGCCTCCATTGTCTGACCGAAGAACCTTTATCTTCCTACCTGTCGAATTCTCCACAAGAGCTTTGAACTCTTGGAAGCGACTGAAGACCTCATCCTTGGTCTTCAAGAAGTATATCCAGGTCTTCCTAGACAAATCATCAATAAAAGTAACAAAGTACTTGTATCCTCTGAGAGACTTTGTCAACATTAGTCTACATATATTTGAATGTATTAGATCAAGAACACCCTCGGATCTAGTGTCACTCCTTGGAAAAGTTGCTTTCACAAACTTCCCCAATACACATCCCTTACATACACCATCATGCTTTGTGCTCACCTCTAGAACACCTATCACGGTGTCATGAAGCAATTTAAGTGCTCCATGATGACTATGGGGCATCCTCCCAAATTCCATTAATTACAACATTCCAACACCTCTGTCATCAAATCAAATACATATTCATTCCAATTGACTTCAAATTCTCGAGTAGCTGCTAGGAGAATATTAAAATCAAAAGAAATTCATACCTACAAAACACAACCAATAAGCCAAAAATCAGAGGAACAACTTCTTATTTTTTGGTGTCCAAGATTGCCCGTGCACCTAGATGCTCCTACATCAACACCCTTCCACATTTTGGTGTTTAGATGACACCAGGTCTTGAAATGATGGAACCTTTAATGTTGTGTATTGTAGCATCAATGTTCAACTACCACTTCACTATTAAACCTCTTCTTCTTGAAAGATCATTTATTTTGGCACTAGAACCTATTCACTTTCACTCTCCTTCAACCATGGCTTCCACATGATTTCTTGACATCAATGTGAAGGGAATGGGTCTACATTTCAATTACTTTAAGGTGAGGTTATTAAACCTCACTAAGGCAATAAACAAACATTTTTTTAGTTATATATCTTTGTTTTTTGTGTTTGAAAATGCATTTTTTCACTTCACTCCTCTATATGGTTGTAAATGGAAGGTGAGATTGTCATTCATTGCTTCATCTCTATATTTTGGCTTCTATATATTTGTTATGCATATACTATAAGCTTGGTTTATTTTGATTCTTTGTGATTATTATAATATTTGTTTCTCTAACATTATAATGAAAAGATTCAAAATTTATAAACTGCAAAACTAATGTTGAAGGGAGTTTGTTTGAATAGTTTGTGCTTTCTTCTATGAAGTTAGTTTCAAGAAATGTTGTTTCAATTTTCTTGTGTTTATGAACTCATTTATTACTTTATGAAGTTATAGTCTTATGGTTGAGCATCAATGTGACCTCTCCAATTTATAAATTTAAATTTTGGGTTTTTTCAACTAGTGATTTATATTAACATATTTTGTTGAAATGGGTAATCAAAAACTTTATTCGTTGTGAAAAAATTATAAATAAGTTTTCAATTCTTTCAACTTGTAATTTATATTAACATATTAGGGATTCTTATATATGCATTTATTCTTGATTTTATATTATTTTCGTTTGGTCCCCAAGGTAGCTTATGATTTTACCATATGATGTTTACATCTAAGATTCATATTGAATTTCATCTCTCATTGCCATACAATTGCAAACTTTGGAATTGGTATCTCTCGTGGCCGTTTCCCCTTGATTTGACCCCAATGTCTACAATTTTACCATTTGTGGTTTAGAAATTATGTCAATTTAAGTTTGGAATTTTAACATTCAAACTTTACATATGAGATTTCATACATTAAAACACCCTATTTGACCTAGTATAGAATAATTAGACATTTAACCTATATGTTAGATTTGATTCTGACAAGCATGAACATACACAAGTTTACTATCTAAAACCTCAGGTTAAGTTACAATCACCTACTCTCATGCACATGAAGATGATAACAATCTAATTTTATAATCACCAATGTTATTCAAACTAAAAATGAATTGTTAAACTTGTGGGTGAAATTGAATTGTTGTTACAATCAATTACTCTCCAAGTTTACTATTGTATAGGCATGAGAGACATTAAATTCCAAGCTTAAACTAACATAAATTATTAACATTACTTGTTCATATGTTTTGGGTTTATAGGAATCAAGGGTATATATCTAATGCATGTATCTAGGGTTTGGGATTAAGTTATAGGATATAGGGTTAGCATCTACTTAGTAATATTCTCATTTTATGGTTTGGTGGGAATTATGAGAAATGGGCTTTGCATAATTCATATTTTGTGATGTAAGATTTCAAAAATAACCAAGTATTGGATATAGATTTTAACATTTATTGTGTTTAAGGTGTTTAAAGTGTTTTCTTTAAGTTTAAAGTTTGTTAAGGGTTTGTGTTACTTTGTTTCATGATCTAGGGGCTTGGGTTTTAATTACATTTGGGGAACATTATGGAAAATGGTGTAATCTACTTTTTTCCTGAGTAACTTTTATTCACCCAAAGTTAATGATTTATTAGTAGATATAATTTTCTTAGGTAATATTAAACGTCCATACATTTAATAAAACTTTAATACATAGAAATTGACAATGTACAACAATAATTAATCCATCAAATATTATTAACATTAATATGCATCAATAACTTGATGATAAAAACATTTATAAGCAATAATTAAATTAATTAAACATTTAAAGCAATGACTGCAAATAAAATTTATTAACACTTATATGTAAATCACGGAGAGGCTACTATTTGGCTCTCAAAGGAATAGTTATAGGTTCAGGCTCTCCACGTAAAGGAAGCACCCCTACAAGAAACTCGTTCTTATACAAAACTCAACCTACCTCACAACATAAATAACATAACCCTAACCAAGACACTCCCAGGTGTACATTGTACCCCGAGTTGGACACACACTATGTGTCCCTTCTCCAAATGCCTCAATGCTAGCCAATGACCCTAACCTTCACTCAAATGTGCCCTCTAAATTTATCTTTTCCTTTTTGTCTTCTCTCCTTGAATATTTTTTATGCCCCTTTCCAAGTCTCACATAAATGTTTTATATAAGCTTTAAGGGGTGGTTTCTAAACCATCAAACCCTTTCACAAATGTTGCCTTTTAATAATCATTTAAATAAATAATTATTCTTCCCCTTTTTAAAGAGTGTTTATACATATTCTTTATTAATCTCTCTTTTAACCAAAGGATCATAATATCCTTTATTTTATATCTCTCTTTTAGTTCTAAAGGGTTATTTCATAGTTTTCTATTCTCTTGGGGAAAAGTCACATAACAAATAAATCATGTTTTATGATGTAGGGTTTAGAGTATAAATAGGTTTGGTTTTAGAGTTTAAAACCTCTAGGTAAGTGACAATCACCTACTATCATGCACATGAACATAATAACAATCTAATTTTATAAAAAAATCATTATTGAAACTCAAAATCATAGTAATTATTCACAAGGCTTACAATTGCATGGCAATGAGAGATATTCCATTACAAGCTTAAACCGATGTACACATTCCTTGTTTAAAACATTTCAAACTCATATTCTCATATTAAGTCCAAATATGGAAAAGAAACACTTTAATTATACTAGATACATGACACTTTAAAATAAAAACATTAATTGTCCAAGTTGTACACATGAAGCGACCACCCATAAAAATGCAAGCACCCCACTAAAAGGTAGAAGTCTCACTAATCAAGCTATTAAAATATGAGAATAAAAAATAAGCGACTATAAAACTTTAACCAAATTCAAATTTTTTACATCCATAAAATCTATATGTTCATCTCACATGAATCAATCTACCCAATTCAATTTCAATTATATAACAAACAAGAGGATGTAAATTTAAGACTTTAAACCAAACAAGCATTCAACCAAATCAATTACAAGTCTTTTTTGTTGATTGTATGTAAATAATTTTTATGCTTAATATTTGGGATTCATAGTTACCTTGCATCATTATTAAATTATAAAAAAAAATCATTAATAAATTTGGAAGACAAATAATAAACCACACAAATTTAAAAGCTAAATTGAAAAGTATTTAATAAATTTTTTTACTATATGACTAGAACAAGAACAAGGAAACCAATTCCTATCTGAGGGTGACAAAGTCGCAATCAACAAGGAGAGATGCCAAGAGAATTTATAAAAAAATAGGAAATGATATATACATTGAGATGCATCAACATATAATATTATTAGATTCATTTGTACTTAGTTATCCATCAATGAACTAATCAAACTCATATGCAAACACAAAAAGAGTTATTACAAGACAAGCAAAAGGTTTAGAATCTTGCCATATTTCTCTATTCACAACATAAAATATGTTAAAAAAAATTCTAAAATTAATGCATTTTTTGAATTTGTCCATACATTAATGGAGACATAAAATTAAACAATGATATCACAACATTCTTTCAATAGCTTGACACTATCTTTGCCTTCTTACCATTGCTCTAAAATAATTTTCACATGTCTTTGCCCTTTTGGATTATTCTTCTAATATCCTCTGCATCTTAGTATTATCTAATGATTAGAATGAGGAGAAAAAACTAGTAAAAAATTCCATTAGGCCTAAACCCTAGATTGTGACACTATAGCAATGTTGAACACATGGCTAAGGTTGATTCTTTCCCAAAATGGGCATTGTAGATTGAAGGAGGACCACATAATTTACTCATGGTAGATGGGAAAAATGATGTCATGAATGCTAGTAGGTGGAGTAGGTTGACTGAAAACACACACCATTAGGCTCTAAAAATGATTAAAATAATCACTTGCACATTATTAGAACTCAAAAAGACTAAACATTAAAATATGCAAACCCTAGACAAAGGAACAAGGAAGTCATTGGGGAATGGGATGTCATCCTACCATAGGATCACACACCAATGAACCAAAGCATTAGCATAAACATCTCCACAACCCCAACAAGGCACTGAGCCATCAATCATCGAGCTTCAAAGGTTTATTGAACTACATGCTAAACACACTAGGAAGAAGAACATGACAACCACTAATGCCTCAAAGAGACACTCCTCCATCAGGCTTCAGGCATTGAGCCAATGAAGAAAGGGGTGAAGAAAAATATCGAAGCATTGAGAAGCGAAAAGGGAGGAGCAATTAGGAAGTTGAGTGTTTGGGGGAAGCTTGATCAGATACCAAGTTAAGGGAAAGGCCAAAATTATGAACCACGATATACTAAGAAAAATATTTGGAAAAGGGGGAAATAAGTGTTGGGAAGGAAACATTCTACATACTAAAAGAGGTATTGAGGGAAGGAGATCCTTGAAACACTGATAGATGAACACTTAAGCAATCTTAAAAAGGCTCGGAAATTTTTTGGGGATTAGGATGACAAAGGGTCTAGGCATTCCAAAAAAAGGATGAAGGGAAAGAAAATGCCACATACCCAATAGGTCAAAACACTCAAAATTTAGGTGAATTTTTAAAGTGGACTTCGGGCATTGGGGAGATTAAGGAGATGGTAAGGAAGCAAGGGAAACATTGATGGATCAAAAGGCTGATAATAATGATACTTAGATGGAAATGGAAGGGCACAAGTGTGGAGTCAGGGCCAATAGGTAAATCATGCTAGTATGAGGAACATCAAAACATCGATGGGCTAACAATATAACACTTTATCAAATTTGGATTTTGTAGCTTGAGTTTTTAAACTAAGGAACAAACATGTGGGCTAGATATAACATCTAGAGACACCATTCAAGAAAAATGATCTATTTGGAATTTCTTAGATCTTTTATCAACAATAGGTCAAACACCACTAACATACACATAAAAAAAGGGTCTCAAGTAAAAAATGACACTGCAAATTCGAGTCCCAATAAGACCTAGGATGATGCAATGCACTAATAATGTTATATTCTTTTCTTACCCCTTTATAAATTGAACTCTAGGTGTGTTTAATAATAATTCCCCAAGTTCTTTTCAAATGAGTAAATGAATGCCTTTAAATACATCATGATACACAAATCAACACAAACATGCACTAGGTTGGCTCACAACTAGTGAAATAGTTGACACATGTTTGAATTTTAATTTGAATTTTTAGAAATTTAAGGTTCATATATTTACTAGTGCAAAAAAAACCTAGGTTAAGTCCATATCTATAGATTTAATCTTTGGTAGAAAATAATGGATCTCAAGATTAGGAATGAAATTTTTAGAAACTAGCAGTAAGGGAACTGGAACATGATAATTTCATGAACCAAGTTCACACAAAAATATGACACAAATAAACCAATTATTACATTTAGGACACTCTAATCAAAATGGATCCAAAATATAAAAGAAAACATGATGCAATTTTCACCATTACATATAAATTAAATAGATAGTAAATTGATCTAAAATATAAAACCCTTTTAAAACATGATTTAATAGTTCTAAATGTAGAAGAAGGTTATCATTGCCTAAATTTGATGGCTATATGGTTGTATTTAGTCAATTTTTATACAATATAATACAAAAATATGGAAGAGTATATCACATGTAAGGGGAGATATTGGATAACCATAAATTTGTTTATAGGATTGTAGTTATATTATATTTAATTTATGATATATTTATTTAAAATAAAATATATCTTAATATTTGAAGGGTGACTTTTCTTTTTGATGAATAATGGTTGTATTATGTGCATGAGTCTCATGTCCATGAAATGTGCAACAAGGATTTACAACTTGTAGATGGGAGAAGTGAAACCAAGAGAAAGACTTTGATAGATAAAATACTCCCAAGAAAAATGAACAAACTGGATTCAATAATTACAGACCAAACAATTTTTAATCTATATTTCCAAATAACCATAAATACTAGAGATGCCATCTATGATCCAATTAAACAACCAAAGGAAAGTAGAGTGAGAATGTAATTGTCACAAAAATTTGCTTGACAAACAAGTTCTATTAAAATTAAAGTGAATTTACCTTGTAAGCCTATGTATTATTCACATGTCTTCTACACTTTTAAAAAGTATCCTTGAACACTTAAGTGTAATTGGAAATTAATTTTGTAATTTAGATTCTCTAATAATCTTGGCATTAGTTGTTATATGCATTTATAAAGGAGGTGGAGTTGGTAGTGGTAATTATGAAACTATTTTTATTAAATTTCTCAACTTGGACATGAAATTAGAATGCTTAGCTTTTGGATTCAATTGTGTGTATTTTTGTGTCCACATAGTTCAATCCAAAAGCTAAGCATTCTAACTTCATGGACTGTGGAAAACTCATACCAACTATTAGACATGGAAGTTGAGTATTAAAGCATCTTTAATGTTGTTGGCGGGTCTCATATGAGTTGGTTGATGATTTCAAATGCTCACCTTAGGATATGGGTCATTACAAAGAAGTTACAAATCAAATATATCAAATATTATTAGTATGAAGATTTATTTTGCTATTCATGAATCATTGTGAGTTACATTTACCATTCTTAGAAGTGCTTCATTTTGGACATGGGAGTTTTTGTATTTTACCATGGTTTGATGGTACATTGTTTTGAGAAGCCATTTGTGGTATTCTTCTCCCAAATCTCTACAAAGTGGAGACATGAAATAATGATTTTATAGGTGTTGTTGAAAGTGTTGTGTGTGGATGTATCTCTTATTTGAATATTAATATATACTTGTCCTTTTTCTCATGTGAAGTTTTTTCTTGAAAGAATTTCTATAATTGACATTATTGATTTAAATAACCATTTTAATAATACTATAATAATCTTTTTAAATAAATAAATATTAAATTTACATACACTTAACTGTTAAATTTAGCCCTAGATTTCCATTAATGGGTGGTATGTTCTAATAATAAACAAGTTATTTAGACCTGGTTAATAACAATGGAGTTAGGTCTTAGCGGGCCCGCCCAAGCAGGCACACAAGCAAAATGAGTGCCCAACTTGCGCGGTCACAAGGATGGAGGAACAGTATTCATATGTGCCATTACTAGAAATTAGTTGTTAACGCAAAAAGATTATTTCTTTGAAAAAGCAAAAAGATTCGAACGTTTGACAGGTTTTCATTGATATATATTTATAAAGAAACACGTCTTATATTTTTATCAATAAATTAAGAAGTTAAGAATAGCACGGGATTAGGAGTGCTGTCATGAAAACTAGGTGAAGGAGTGTGAAAACAAAACACACTTCTCTACATGGGAAAATAAATTAAAAATTATAAACCTCTTATATCAGAAATAAAATTTAGTTATTAGGTAAATGTTTCAAATCATTTGTTGTATAATAAAATAAATAAATTGTATATTTAATAGAGAAAATTTTTGGTAATAACTGTATATATGATTTTTATATCAACATATCTAATCATATTTCATAATCAGAAACAAAGAAAAATGATGCAATTACAGACTTTACCTAATAAATAGACTAATTGTTAAGTAAAGTCTAAATCTTATCAATTTTTTTCTCTTTCTATAAATAGATTATAGAATATAATCTAAATGTTCAATCACAAACACATGTATTACCAAAAATTATCAGACAATCTTACAACAAATATCTTGTTAGGTAATATTAACATGCTGATGCAACAATGGTGTCATTGTCCTGGTAGGTGATATAAGGATTGGCTTTGCTTTGATTATGGTGCCAAAGAACATTATTTAATCCTATGTAAGATGGAGAATCTCTGGAAATCCCTAAATTTAGAATATTTAATGTTTGTTGCTTAAATTAACATTCTTGGAAGTGTTGTTTCATTTTAAAGACATTCTTTGGAATTTCCAGTAGGTAGAGGCATGCCCATATCAGATTAGGTGGTTGCTCAGACTGGGCTATTTAGTTTCCGTACTCTGAAACAACGAAGCATGGACTGTTTTCATGGCCCACTATAATATGCTAGTCTATATCATAAATACAATGAATCTGTAACAAAATTAATCACAGATTTGTCGTTACATCTTTGTAGGTGTCAATGAATTTTAAATCATCATTTTCTAAAGTGATAATTACAGTCATCTATTTTAGAGAAGAATTTACACAGTCCAAGAATTTCTGATTTTGATTTTGATTAAAATTAAATTGACAAGCAGTAGAAAACACTAATGAAATAATATAAATGTTCAGCTTGAATTTTGATTTTGGTTGAAATAAAATTGAACGGTAAAATAATAAAAGTTGTTCAACTTGCATATTGAATCTGTGTTCCTTTTAAGTCCATCTCTTTTCGTAAACAGTGGACATAACCACTGTTTAAGAAAGACCCTACCCAATTACCTCGAACCTCTCACATTGCAGAAAAAATGAACAATCCGCCAGCTGTTTGCATGAAACCTTACCCAATTTACACCCAACCTCGTACATCGCAGGGAAAAAGAAAATGGTTTACTTACACTTTTTTTCATAAAAGAATGATTATTATATTAACAAATCAACAAAATTGACTACCGATCTTTTATATTGCAGGAAAAAATGTTTGCTTACTTTTTTCTTTTTAAGTGTCTGCTTATTGTTTTTTTCTTTTCTTTTTTCTTGTTATCTATTTTTTGTATTCTGATAAATTATGGGCTGTGATCCAAAACATTGATAAAAGAAAATTCACACAATCAATTCCAGAAACTTTTCAAAAATAACTGCTATATTTAACAAATGGTTTACTTACACTTTTTTTCATAAAAGAATGATTATTATATTAACAAATCAACAAAATTGACTACCGATCTTTTATATTGCAGGAAAAAATGTTTGCTTACTTTTTTCTTTTTAAGTGTCTGCTTATTGTTTTTTTCTTTTCTTTTTTCTTGTTATCTATTTTTTGTATTCTGATAAATTATGGGCTGTGATCCAAAACATTGATAAAAGAAAATTCACACAATCAATTCCAGAAACTTTTCAAAAATAACTTCTATATTTAACAAATTAACACTTATATTGAATATCAAATTCTGATAAATATGCAATATACATGTCCATATCGAGTAAGGACAAACCCAAGCATCCAGTTCAAGCTGCCTGAACAATTATCTGCATTCCCATCTTCAATGAGAGAAAACTCTACAAATTAAAAAAACAATTTCAGTCAATATCTCAGATAAATAAAAAACGGTAAACGGTAAGATATAATCAACAATTTTTAATTTTAAGTGACATAACAAAGGTAAGATTAACTATTTTTAATTAAGAATGGCACAACAAAAGCAGGGAATAGCCACTAACAGCCCTTGTTCTGGTTGCATCCAATCTAAGTTTTCACAGCAATGCTGTGATTTGTCCCACTTTTTGGTGATAGCCATACTATATATTTAATATTTTAAGAAATTAACAGAAATACAAAACTTGAAAACCATAATATCTTTCAAGCTAATAGCACTTTTGAGTCTAATTACCCTTTTTTTGGTTTCGAAGGATTTGTGTTGGAACTGGCTGCTTATTTGGGTCCTTTGAAACTGAGTCTCTTGGATTTTATATCAATCAATTTCACCTACGAAGTTTATCTCTGAACTTAGCCACAGGGTGAAGATCAAGAAAAGGGAGGTACAGAAACTTGAGCAATACAATAACTGGAAAGAAATATCCTTGTATGTTATGACCTAAAACAAACAATTTTTAGGTACAGTACAAATTGGACACTGCCAACCCAATTATCTAATCCAATACTAAAGAGGCTGTAATACATATGTACCAATATTACTACACTCAAGTTCAACTGATTCTTACCACATTTGGCATAACACATGGAGCTATAGCACCTAGATTGTTGGCCCATTTTCATGCCCAATCTTGAAAATATTCTTAGAAAATTTGGCAGAAAGAAAAGCAAGAACAAGGCCTCTGTATATACAGTTACAGTACCTTTCAGGAAACACTGGTAACGACAAATATAGGAAATCAAGGCCACTGATCCCACATGAAACGAACTTTCTCATCCAATTTAGTGTAATAACAAGGCTCCTCCTCTTGAACTTGAATTATGTTTTCCTCAAATCTGGGAAAAGCTTTTTGTTCCATGCTTCCCTCCAAAGATGATGCAGGAGCCCCATATGCACATGCACCCACTTGGATCGAACTGCATATAGCTTTATTAATTTCTTTGATGTTCTCTGGATCCACAACAGTCTTTACCTGATTGTCAATCTTAAACGTATTCCTCAGACTCTGGATCTAACCATCATGACAAAGATAAAAATAGATGAGTTTGTACATATATTTCATCAAGAAACAAAACTGTTTGGACATGGAAAATTTTCACTTTTCTAGGCTCTACAAATACACTAACAAATCAATTCATGCTCACTAAAGATGGGTTACTAGGAACCATTATTTATGAACATGGATCATGAAGCTCCATTCCATAAATAGATCAAAGTTTCCAAAATGCCAACTATTTCAGACCTTTGAAATGGTTTGGACATGGAAGATTCCAACTTATTTAAGCTATAGAAGTAGATCCACATACCAATTACTCTCCAATTGTAGGCTAAATAGTGATACTTAATAAGAATGCACTGTCAGTGCATAATTGAATGCTCACCTCAGCCTGTAGTTTACTGTTCTCTTCCTTAAGGTTGACATAATGAGCCTTGAAGGCCTCATAGTCTTGCTTGAGAAGAGCATAGTCTTTTTCAAGCTGTTTGGTTTTCCACCTGGCTCTCCTGTTCTGAAACCATATTGCAATCTGCCTGGGGTGGAGACCAAGAGACCTTGCAAGCTTCAATTTTCTCTCAGGCTCCACCCTCTTCCCCAGCTCAAAGTTCTTCTCCAGAGCCCTCACCTGCTCCATAGTCAACCTCCTGCATTTCAGCTTTTTCTCTCCATTAGAGCTATCATTGTAGTACTCATCCAATTCCTCCTCACCAATGCCCTCATCAAAACTTGTATCAAAGCTGGTGGTTGAATAAGCAATGTTTCTCTTCATCTTCACCATCACTACTGCTCCAATTGGAACCACCCAATGAATGAGTTTCAAGTTATAATGGGTTTGTTTGGCAGCCTGTGAATGTCAGTACAATCAATACACACTAAAGACCAACAAGATTTGGAGTCGTCAAATCATGCCTTAAATATGTAAGTTGTCATTTCTATATCTCCACGAGGCATCAACTGGCGTCATTTTCTCCCATCTCTTTCTCCAACGTCATGCTTACGTTTTCCAGCGTACATGTCACGGCACTCAATTTTATATGAATTACTACATCTGTAAGTAGCTATTTCCTGTCAACATCAAATGTTTGATAAATTATCTATTGAAGGGTAGATTGTCACGGCGTCTGCAAAAGACTCATTAGTGATTTGACTAGGTATGGGTTTGGTTTGGGAAATTCAGAGAAATTTCGCCCTCAAATATTCCTTCCACATTATAGTCTACGAAATCCTCTAATTGTGGGATTTGTTCCCATTTCTAAGAACAATTTTTCAGTTTTATCAAAACGCACCGAATAATTACAATGTTGTGCGGTGGGATTTGTCACCCTTTATAAGACCAAAGTTTATAATTTTCTCTAGTTTCTCTAACACATGGAATATTTACAATGTTGTATAAAAATCACATCTAAACAATTTCCAAGGGAGAAAATGATGCTTAACTATGGGTTCTTTCTGATTTGATCAATTGTTATTATACAAGTGGTATGTTTTAGTGTAAACATTGTTCAATAATTTGAATTTAATTGGGTTTGAATTTGTATAATTCTTATTCATATGTCTTGGTTAGATCTACAAATGTAGAAGCGAATCTCGTTCATTTCTACAATTTGTAGAAATTATCCTACACTTTCTAAAATTATGTTTAAATTTGGGCAAATACAAATTCCTCCAATTAGTCACTATGTATCAACTTGAACACAAAATTTATGAACTTGTGTGCTAAGGTGTTGTCTTTAGGGACAAACCACAATTCATTTTAAGATGATCTAGGAACATCCCTTACAACATCATAGCATTACCATTTGAGCACATAATAAAGCATCAACATTACATTACAAGTGTGCATCAACATTATAGGTATCATTGCATGTTTTGCATGTTGTCTGCCAACATTTTCCAATTTGTTTAGTAATAAGGGCTTGACCAAAGGAGAATCACCTTGCCTAGTAAGCTCCTAAATGGTGTTTATTAACAACATCCTTTTCAAACACACATCATTGACATCAACACAAATAAATTCTAGTGGACAAAATAAGTGAATTTTGTATCCATGAACCAAGTTCAAAATTTGCATGCAAGATTCAATATCACACTCACCAATATCAATTTTGTAAGTCAGAAAGTAAACTAGGTCGTCAAAAATATTCAAAAATCACAAATTACAATCATTCTAGATTCAATTTCTAATTTCAAGTAGGAATCATCTACTATAATCAAATCCATCTCTTCTTCATCAACATTTAGGTACACACTTATTATTGTTATTTGATTCTTTTTAAAGATTCAACTAGGTATGCATTTCCAATTCTAGTTTTTTAACCTAGATTAAATTAATACTCATTATGATTTAAATAATTTACTTTGCATATTTACAATTGTGTTATTTTCCCTTACATGAATTAGTAAAATTGACTTTCAAACCCTTCTAGGATTTAACCCTAGGGGCTTGATCTTCTTTATATATTTGATTTTTTAGATGTGATAATATTGATTATTATTCCTTTATTGTAAACTTGATTAGGATTTGGATCCAACCTAGCATGTGCTTCATATTACTTTATTTTGATTGGGTTTAGATTATAATTATTATTTGGTATCTCTTTGATCCTTACTTGAACCACCCTCCCTTGTGCACTTTCATTGTTATTGTTGTCAAACAGACTGCACCCGAACACTTGAATGATTAAATTCAACAATCTGTTGAAACATGGGACTATTTTCAGGCTATGGGTGTTCCTATGGCGAAGATAGACCTCTAGATTCTAGGATGGTTCCTATATGATTATCTAATTATAGACTTGAAACTTTGATGGGAAAGGGAAGAAAAACTTAATCTAATGTAAAACTAGAAAAAACTAAACTGTGGTTATGCACCTGATTAGTAAAGATCTGCAACTGTGATTCACAATAAATTTCATGAAAAACTATCCACACAAGTCGATTTTAACAGTTTGACCACAAAAATAACTCTAAGGGAGGCTTGAACAAATCACCTTTGAAGGAAAACAAAATTTTCATAGCAAAAAAAAAAATTGTTCATTTACACAAACTTAGACCTGTGATTTTTTACTATTTGAATGCATGCAAATATAAATGAGACAAAGATTTTAAAGGTTCAAATATTTAAACACAGTAAAACTTTATCAAACCATTCATAAAAACACCATAATGACAAGGCAGATTTTAAATTTCACTGAAATTGAAGGAATCTTTGCAAATGTGACACAAATTGAACCTCTAAACCTACTACTATATTAATCTGAATATGAAAGTTGAGTTACAAGATGATTCACTTTTTAGAATGCAAAGGCTGAAAAACAAGAACTAGAGAAAAAATGACTAAGTCATTTCACTTTATACAATAAGCCTCTGAAAGGCATGAAGATGAAACTGGAAGTCAATCTCAATGTAAAAATGATAACTCCAAAGTAATCCACAAGCAAAAGCAAAAATTCCTGAAAAGAAGGCCCAAACTCATGCAAAAATGAGTGAACTCAACCTCAAACCAACCGTCAACTCATAACTGAACTATAGAGTACTCAAACTGCACTGAAAATCCCACAAAAAGTGGGACCAAGCATGCGAAAACCACCTCGTTTTTATCAATCCACCCATGCACATCAAACTCGAACAACTCCATCATTTGCTTTATTTTACATGACTAGTTAACTCCAAGTCCGAAACACAACACTCTTGATCATTCATACCGACTTTAATTGTACTTCAGTTGTATTTCCTGCATGGTTTTGATAAAAAAGATATTTGTTTGTTTAAATATTAAAGATAATCAGTCTCAATTATTTTAATATTTATAATGTGAAATTTCTCCTTATTTCTCCTTTTCATGCATTACATATTAAATATTAAGATAACTAAGAAAGTATTATCTTCAATATTTAATCACAATATTTATCTCTTGCTCAAACTCGTGCAAAAATAAAAATGAATGGGGTTCACCTTTACTTCAAAATTCAATGATAATATTAAAAGCAATATTATCCACTTTTAAATTCATGGCTCCCATTGTTCACTAGGTCGACTTAATAAGTCAAGACCATGGCATAAAGCGAAATGATTTTATTTAAAACCAAGTCAAAATTCTCACAAAAATGATGAAGGCACGAAAAAAAGAAACCTTGAACCCTAAAATCATTTCACACTTTGCATTCGATCTTTTGGAGAGCTTTTTGTCGCGCCGCCAATGGATAGGGTTTTAAGCTTGAAAGCTGACCATTTCATGTTGTTTTTGATGATTACCATGGAAATTCCATAGGTCAAAGCTTGGTAAGTATTCTTTTAGATAGAAATCTGGACTTTCTTACTAATTTCGAAGCTATTTTCTAGTTTCTTGGCCGCAACCATGGCCATATTCTGATGTTCTTTTGCTTGCTTTGTGTATATTTCTCCACTCTGAGGCCGCCATGGTAAATTTCTAAAGCTTTTGTTGTGTATAGTGAATGCTTTTCTCTTGGAAACAAAGACATGTAAGCTCTTCTCCCATCAAACCTTGCATCTCCTTCACCATTCCCTATAAGCTCGATTTGAAACTGTTGAGAATAAGATAATAACAATATCTTTATTTCCTTTACCATTTTGATTTTTTCCCAGTGTAGACTCCATGTGAATTAAGTTTCTTTATGAAGAAAAGACTTTACCCAGGCTGCGGCTGCAAGCAACAAGGTGGGTATTTTTCCTATTTGTATAGATGACAAAAAAAACAAATACTATGTATGCAGGCCGCCATGGAAGACATTTATTTTCTTTCTCCTTGTATATGAAGATAAAGGCTTAGCCTCTTAATCTGTGTGTTGAAACATAAATTCACAGTCTCCATTCCTTTTGAGAATAAACATTGTCATGGGTTTCCTCTATCATTATAGGCCACCATGGAATTTTTGGGTATCTGTATTTAAGAAATCTGTATATATGCTTTTGTGGCATCTATGGCAGTCACTAAATGGTTGTATTCTTTACTTCCAAGAAACTGTGCTGAGCTTTGAAAATGAACTTCAACAAATGTTCTCTTGATTGTGCTCATCTATGATGAAATCGTTGTCATTCAGCATAACTGTCCTATCATTATGTGAATGTAACTCGTGTCAGAGACTATCAATTGATTCCATCCATGGCTTTATATTCTCATGGTATTTTCATTGCCACATTTTGACAATAGTCTTACTGCCCTTCAAAACCATGGAATTATACCTAGCAAACAACATTATGATTGTCATTTGACATGGCTGCCTTTAAACTCCTTGATATGGCTGTCATGTTTTGCTTCCCAACCCTACCAAGCTATAAAATATATCAGATCAAAGTGAAGAAAGTTACATTGCTGAGTAAAGCTTCAAGCTTGTCTACTCTTTCCTTCAAAGAGATTGTCCATTAGTCTTGACTATGGACTATGTTTGTCATTGTGAAGGCTGTCCTTTGAGGATTTGACTGCATTCAAAACATCATTGCCCCCTTTAATGCTATTATAGATTACTCTGTTACGTGGACTGCCTTAGCTCTCATGTATGCAACTTGTATTAATGACTATCCCTTGATTTTATTTGCATTCAAAATATGGTTTTGGCTGCATTTTCTGGGGTTTCTACTACTCTTTATATTAAAACTCACAATGAAATGGCATTGCATCACTATCTTCTTGTTGATTTTTTGCTCACTCTGTCAGCAGTTTCTCTTTATGCTTCTGTTTCTTTAAACTCTTTCTCAATGGCTAGAATAAAACCTGAAGATATTGCTTGTCTATTCATCCTATTTTTTGTATGTGACAAAAACAAAACTCTCTTTCTGTTATGAAAGACTCATTTGTAGTACACACTTACAAGTATGATGCATTCTCAAACTCCTCATGGATGTTTCACTCAAAGATTGACAAAAATGCAAATAAGAATCTTCTGTTATTGCTTTGTACCTTGTGAGCATGTCAATGACTAGTAATAGCTGTGACTGTCATTTGTTATTAAATCCATGTCATGGATATTGTTAAATCTGAAACTTTCTCTTAGCTCTATTAGTAGCAGTTGAATGCTTATCTTTTTAGATTCGTGACTTAATAAGCTGCCCCTTTAGTAGCAATATGATGAATGCATTATCCTATAGCATGGTCTTTCTTCCTTACTGCGAGCATATGAAACTTTGAAAATCATACATACGGCTGTCATCAAAGTCTGCAATCTCTCTTTTATCTGCAATTATTGTCCTCTTAGAGAGAGTTCGCTGAGTTCTTGTCTTCAATACTGCCCTTTGCCATTGAAACTAGTTGTCCTTCTAGATGGCTGCTCTTTCACATATTTGACAAAGGGTATAATTTTTCTTTCACTATCCTCTTTGCTGTGAGGTCTGCCCTAGGTTCATATCACAGTTTGAAACGCTTCTAACTGTCCTCTATGTAACAATGCTCTTTTATGATAGTGCTCTGTTTCTCAAAGTCTCTTTCAGACTATGTATAAATCTTGAGTTCTTAGAAATAGTTTTAAATAATTCATACTCTATTCTCCCTTCAATATAAAGGAACTCAATACTTTACTGAGATGCAAAAGTGAGTGCAAGATAGAGCTGAAACAAAGATAACAAATGAAATATGGTTTCTTTATGAATCTCTTCTTGGTTACAACAACTTTTCTTAATGACTGAAATTGATATTGATGGATCTTCACGTGTAATTAGAGAGCGTCCTCCTAATATGCCGGGCTCAACCCTTGTGGGAGCCCGTTTTGCTCCACATATCTGATAAGATGATCATGAACATAATAAACCTATTCTTGCATAGTGAACAAAGGTGTTAGCAAAATAAAAGAAGCTAAAAGCTTTCCTCTTGAGTTTTATGCCTTTGAAATCTGAAATCATCTGATGGATGCCTGATCAAATGTATACTATATTTTTGTTGGTAGCATAGGCATATGATAGGATTTGATTTGCATTTCTCTAAGCACACTTCTATCAACCTTGTAGGTGCATTGGAGCTGGAGCTGGAGCCACAACTGAAGACCTAGAATTGCCAATGATTTGTCATTCCAGGCAATGGCGAATCAATTTCTACCCTATGCCTTCTTTATTCTCAGTTGTATAGTGTACTTTCTTTTCTTGTATCTATCATTTGATTGTGTAAATCAAATTTATTTACTCCCATGGCTTGTGTGGGATTTTGGTTTGTACATTATGAATAAAACAACAAAAATTATGCAAACTTATGATATCATTTTGAGATGTTTTTTGTATAATGTTATTGAAATTTACACTGTAACGAAACATTGCACAATAATGAGTACTTAGTAGAAAATTTTGAACAACTTGTACCTTTTGATTTGAATTTGCAATCAGCTCTACCTGTTTGAGCTGGTAGTGAAAAATAGGTAACCGTTATATCTTTATCACATGGATGTATTTTTCTCCTTCCTTACCAATCTTGCCTCCTATGCTGGAAGCTCAGTTCCTATGTCACTATGCTTTATGATTGAAGACAAAGAAAAACAACACAAGATTAATGAGCACAAAAAATTGAACAATAAGCAATTATTTTACCTTGTTTATCTTGCTCCTCCAATTGAGTTGAAAGTGAAGTGCACCCAAAAGCTTCACTTGATGTGCTCAAATTGTGTGATAAGTGTGATTGTATGAATGTAGATTGCTCTTCATTATACCAACATAACAATAAATCAAGGCTAGACTTAGATAAAATGGAAACATAAGTTAGGTATGGATATGAAGATAAATAAAGAAAAGAGGCCTTAATTTATAGATTTATCACAAAAAAACTAAGGTCCAAGATATAAATTTTGATGGAGGGTTGATATTTGAAGATTGGTGGAAGGATTAAAACCTTGTGACAAGTGTCACAAGAGGAAAGGAGATTGGTGAGGTGTAAGGAAAGGCATGCTCACACATGTGTGAGCAATATGTTGGGCTTAGGTCTAACAAGACAAAGATGGGGTGGAGGCTTGAGAGGGTTTTAGACTTACAATTTTGCATGCTCACATATGTGTGAGAAAGGAGTGGGGTGAGTAGGAATTCTCACACATGTGGGAGCATAAGGAAGGTAAGAACACTTGTTAGATAAGGTAAGTTCAAATTTTGATCCATGTGGGGATATGGAATGGCCAAGATTAAAAGTTGGAGGATTGAGGTGAGATGGAATTAAAATCTAGAAGAAAAGTTAATGGGAGCTTAACTAGCTTTAATTAATTAATTTTTCAAGTTGGAGGAATTAAAGGATTAAGGTTTTTAATTTAATTAACCTTGGGAAGAAGATGAAAATTACTTGTAAGAAGGGTAATTAAAATTAAATATTAAATTATTTAATTAACTTCGAGAATATGGGATGGTAATAAATTATGGAAATAATTAATTAAATTATAATTTATTCAATTAATTAATGTGAAAATGGTGAATCAAGGGTCAAAGGTGAATTTCTACAATGATGATACCTCTTTTGTGGCCTATATAGTGACCTAGCTACTGCTTTAACTCTACATTCATTTGATACATCTAGGGGTGTTGATTTATGTGATGTTGTAGCTAGTGAGCATATTCCTTCTCCATCTCATGATAGTCTTTATTTACATCTATGGATTCTCCTCCATATGTTTTTACTTCTTCATCGTTTCTTGTGCTATCTAGTGATGTAGATGCACGTGTTTTACTTTCCAATGATGCTACTAGTCGTTCTTCTCTATTTTATTACTCTAGGTTTATTGATGATGTATTGAAAGTGAGGGTTACAATGTTATTTAATTATATCATCATGATATGGATGATGACTAATTGATTCATAAAAAAATAGTTTATGATACACATTCTTTTAATGCACTTATTTAATAGATTTATTTAATGGTAAATATATGATCCATCTTTACATGTTAAATAATTTGTATCCTCATATTATGCTCATATACGTAATGATGATGCATTAACATAGGTATTTGGTAATGCTTTGATTAAATAAAATCAAACAATGGTTTGATTTGTGGCATACCTATTATACATATTCATACTTCACCATGTGCTTTTATAGATCATTTCACTTGTGGCTCCTAGATAAGTGTTTCATGTATGACTCTCATTTTTCAAATTTTATTAGCCCTTGTTTGGAGGATCCTATGGATTTTTCTACGAATCATGATGATATACCAAATTTTGATGTCCACATGGATCCTTCTATAGATTCTTGCAATCTTTCTCATGATATATCTTTGAGTACTTATGGGTGCATTAGTGTACACCTTATCTTGCACATAGCTAAGATATGCATACAATAAAAAAAAGTGCGAGGATATTTTACAATATTTACTAGGAATATGTGGGGATAGTATGCCACTAGTTAGTGATACCATTCATCCTCCTCCACTATTACATATGATATACATATATATGTATATGGAATGTGTTGAGAATTATCTTAAATCACATTATATGATCTCTCCATCATGAGTACATTAGACCATCTAGATAGTCATGTATTGATGATTATGAGAAAATATTCAAAAATAAAGATTCTACTAATGAGATATTTCATAATCCTTTTACATATGACATTTTGACTTATACTTCCCCAAGTTGATTTGTGGAAAATTATTTTATATTTCAAAGTATGATGGTAGAAGTGATCCATTTCTTCATTCGAGATCCTTCCAAACTACATGATTCACTTATTTTCACGAGGACAAGTTGCTTGCTAGATTTTTCCAACAAGATTGAGTGGTCATACTTTGACATGGTTTTATTCTTTATCACATGCTTCTATCACTTCTTTTGTGAACTTAGTTCATTCCCTTGTGGAATATTTTCATTATGGGTATTAAGCCTAAGAAAAGTGTTGCTAATCATGCAATGCAAGAAAGAAGAATGAGAATCAATTGATTATATGCTTATATTTCATTTTGTTACTAACATGAGTTTCACATTATAAGATGATGAGATTCAAATTTTATTTATCATGGTTTAATCCCATATATCAAAAGAGAAGTGTTTTTTAAGCCTTAACATTGCATTTAGATTTAATATGTTAGTGTGTACAAGTGTGAGCATTATTTATTGATCTAAAAATTGGATCAATGATATTGGACCATTGCCTAGTCAATGTGTCTACATTTGTGAAGATGTTGTCAAGGGTGTAGAAGATGAAATTCATCATCAAAATAAAGTATT
This sequence comes from Sequoia sempervirens, assembly GCA_007258455.2. NCBI lineage: Eukaryota > Viridiplantae > Streptophyta > Pinopsida > Cupressales > Cupressaceae > Sequoia > Sequoia sempervirens. The sequence goes on from VDFB02000363.1 coordinate 72,403,559, forward strand.
GAGGATTGTAACAGTGTTAGAGGAGTGTCTAGGGTGGTATAAAACATCTCAGATAGTCTTTGAAATGAGTTGGAGATCCCTTAGAATGACCCGTAAAACTTATTTAAATGGTGAATTCATTAGCTTTTGAAAGTGATGAATACATCATAAACCATGGTGAATGCATGATCACCTTGGTAGAATTATGAATGTCAATCAATCAAAATTATTGAGCACATCACAACGCAAACAAAATGTGGAATTCAAAGAGTTTTCATCATTTGATCTTCTAATTTGACATTTTATCTTTGTTATTTTTATATATCAAGGATTTAAGAATGTATATTCTCATCAAAAAGGGGGATCTTTGAAATTTATAGAGGAAAATTTCTCTCAACTTGATGGTGGTTAGTACAACTTTCCATGGGGGTACAATGGAACTTGAAATCCATCTCTTATTCCTATAGTTGTTGGAATCCATCTTATTACTATGGCATGGGTTGCATGTTATTATTATGGAGGAAAATTTAAGGTAGGTGTAATTGGATTGTGTTAAGTGTTGGGGCATCTCAAAATCAAGCCATGGTGTAACATTGTAAATTGCATGCCCTTGTAATTTCACATTATATTTTAGACTCACTTTTGGTGTCTACCTCCCCTAACATGTTCTTAGGTTCATCTAGCTCTTTCCTTAAATTAGCATTTTTTCACCCATGGTGTCTCCTTGCCTCCCATGGTCCCTTTTGTGAAAATTAATGTGTTAATTGTGTTAACCTTATGATTTTTTGTTGTTTGTCCTTTGTAAGAGCTAAAAATATCTAGATTGTAGCCTAACATGCTAAAGTCTCATGATAGTTTATCATTCAATATCCATTTTTTAGAATTGCACCACTCCAAACCTTCCTAGGTTGGTGGTAACCACTCTAGAGTGAATCCAAATAGATCTCTAGTCCCTAGAATCACCCATATCTCCATCATTTCTTCTCATTTTGAAAATATATCATATTCTATTATTCTCATCCATCAAATCTCTTGTATTTATCAATATACAACACTCTTTCCATTAATTTCTAATAAGTTCCAGCATTCTTGAGTATTGTGAACTCCATGTAAAAATTCTATAGAATTCAAAATCACTCCTTGAAGGTTTACCAACACTCTTCAATAGCCTTGTCTAATCAATATTCTTAAGGTGTCATTATTTTTATTTTTATTCTATTTCTTTCTTTTATTATTGTAGAATCCTTTGTTCTTGTATTTGGCACATTGGGATCTCCATTTCCTTTCAAGAATTCTCGTTTACACACACTGATTTACACTCCTTATAGTTACATTCATAGCATTACCATTGGCTTTTCCTTCCAAGACACACTTAGGATAAAAAACACACACACACACACTATTTTATATTTTTTTACGTCTTATTTGAAAGACCTTGAAATAGGGGTTTTTGTTCTCTATCTCTTATCTTGTCATTTTATTTTCATTAAAATATTTAGTTTAAATTATTTTCATTTGATTTTTCATCATACCTAGAGTATTTACTTTGTGTGTTCCTCATTCCATGCATAGTTGGTTAGTATATTTGAGGAGAGAAGTGAGTTTTCTAGTTCACTACATCCCTAAAACCATATAGATGATAGCATGTCACATGTACATATAAATGTCATGTAGGCATCCTAGATAGAGAGCTCTAATAGCTAGCTCCATATTCCATCTTTCTTGTTATTTTCTATTATAACATCAATTTTGTGAATTTATGTTCTAGTTAGTAGTAAACAACAATTTTCTATTTGCCTTTCTTGGTTTAGATTAGTGATTTTACATTTCTAAGTTTAAAAAAACTCCTAGGATAATATAAACATTTTATTTTAAAAAATAGTAGCAAAGCATTTCATTCCTAAACAATAGATTAATCCTAGAGTAATATAGTAGAATCATTGAATTTAGAGAATAATTTATTTTTCTAAGTTAAATTGATTTTTACCTATATTATAATTTATTGAACACACTAGTTGAAAACAATTCTTTCTAAAAATTATAAAACCTTAAAAAGAAAACCAATCTCATACACACCCTCAATTGTGTGTTGTGAGCCCTTTACATTTTATGAGGTTCACAACTCGATCACTTTATTTTAATATTTTTTGTAGGAGTATTCAAAATACAAATATATATCTTTCAAGACCTCATACAACTCCCATAAGAAAAAAAACTTGATTTCTCCAACTTTTATTTCAATCCTAATAGCATAACTCTTTCATAGTTACCTACATCACCTCCCACTAATTTTCATGACATAGAGGAAAAATTCAATCATGAAGCCACCCTTTATATTGAGGTGTATAACTTAGATAAAAATCTTACTGATTTCCAAAGAAAATAAGTAATGTTGATGATACTATGCATGAAAATTATGAATCCATTCTAGAGTCCATAAACACACAATTATGTAATGATCTAGAAGTCTTAGATTTATTGCATGGTATTGCCCTTATAGTTAGCAGTGAAGTTTCTACATTAGTGACTATGCATGAGTAGGCCTATGAATTTCATTCTAACATACAACTCAACATGTCTATATTAATTTCAAGTTTACACATGGATACTTCTACCTATGTCACTACCTTTATGATGTTAGCTTCAAACCCCATTCATCATATGCACATATTCCTTAAACACAACCTTTTCCACTTAACTATCTTACTAGTCATCTCAACACTTCATAGGTTCTTCCATCCCATGTATTCTTTCATAGCCTCCTTTTTCTCCTCTCACCACTACTACTACTACCACTTTTCACACTATTAATCTTGTAATAAATCAATTCATGTAGAACATGGGAAGGATACAACAACAATTTAGTTTCACCATCTACTAGCTTACAATTACTTCTACATATTATCATTGTAGCCTAATTTCTCTTGATATTCTTGTTGTACCACTTCCTATGGATTTGGAGGTTCCCAAATTGAAGAAATATAATGACAAAGATGATACACAAGCTCATGTTTAGATACTTTCACTACTTCATGTAGTTACTTTCTTTTCTAAGATAAGATGCTAGAAAAATTATCTCCTCACCCCCTTTAGGATGACATTGGATTGGTTTTTCTCTCCTAACCATTCTATTTTATCTTTTGACCAAATCATTAACCAATTTCTTTAACATTTTAAAGCTAACATTGGCCTTGAAGCCATGTTCACTAACTTGGTTCATTGTCAACAAGTTGTCAATGAATTTTTTATTGATTTCATCTTTTGTTATCATCCCCTCTTCTCCCATATTCCTTTCCCAAACCTTGAATCAAATGTGTAGCTATTTTTCATAGGAAACCATCATTCTCTAATTAGGGATAATATTTTATTGATGATATATCCTTCATTTGCATATCTCTACATAGCCTTGCATGCCTATTAGTAGATTGTTAGCTATTTTGAGGCATCTCCTTATGCCTATTAGTAGATTGTTAGCTATTTTGAGGCATCTCCTTTTGCCTCACTATCTCTTGTTACATTATTAGGGGCTTCTACATCGTATATAAAAAAATTAATAACAACTTCTTTAGGAATTTAGCATCCACTACCATAATCAACACTTCTATGATATCACCCTTTGCTATGATGATGACATTAACATCAAGATCACAAAAAAATCATCAATTCACTCCTCCTGAAGAACCATTAAACTCCATGATACAAAATATTATCTCAAAAAAATGATATAGTTCTCTCCTATTCATCCTATTGATACCAATAAAATGCTTCCCCTTCCTATAAACCGATTTTTTTTTTGTCAATTTCACAAAATTCTTAAACATGATATAGAAAAAAATGTTTTCTTTTAAGCATACTATTGCAGATGTCATAGTCTCTTATGCCACCCATGTCACTAGGGTGAATGATAGAATAAACAAGTCTATTTATTTACCTTATCAAAACCTATATATACTCTAACACTTTTCTACACTAATCCACCAACTACATTGATCATGCCACCAATCCCACTCCACCCATCCCTCTCATTTTGTCATCATTAGTGTTGGATAGCCAATCCTTAATTACTTCTTCCCTATTTACTCACATGGTTGGTATGATAGACCTTCCATCTTGAGCACCTCAGAATGGACTAGTTTTTTAGTCCACCATTAATTATATTGATGTTCCAACTAACATACACGATGTATTGTTCTACATTCCTATTTTGGTAAAATAGAAAACTATTTTTGGTGCCTTGGTTGACCCAATAAGCTTGAAAAATTTAATGACTAAGGAATTCTTATATTTCAACCAAATATAATGAGATGAATATAATTCGTCTAACATTTATTTATGTATGAACTATGAATTTTTTTTTCTAATTATGGGTACCATCAACTTTTCTATTCAAGGAGGACCAATGAGCCTAGATACCTTCATCATCATTCCTACAATAGATTGATTTTTCATCTTGTTTTGGTACCTAAATATACTAAGATGAGTATGATTATTCTAATATTTATTTATGTATGGATTATGGAATTTTTGTTCCATTTATGGGTACCATCACCCTTTCTATTGAAGGAGGATCAAAGAGACTAGATACCTCCTTCACCATCATTCTAAAATTAGACTCATTTTGCATCTTTTTGGGCTCATAGTGATGTAGGTTGTTACATCTATTATTCACAAATACCTAAATTTTTACCATAGAAATATAGTGCATACTATAATATATAGTTGATATCAGCTACTCACCCTTTTTGATAAATTCACTCTTCATTAATTCTATCCCGCCCCTTATAGCCTACTTGTAGACTTAAATTGACATATTTTATAATTTATCAAAAGTACATGGTGAGCTATATTTCTTCTATAATTCCCCCAATTGCATTTATAACCCCTATAATTACTTGACAATTAGTGGTTGCTTTTGTTCCTTCTCTACTCCTAGGTCATGAAGAGGAAAGAATCCCATGTTGGTTGATCCTTAACCTTTTTCTTCTACACCTAGTGTGGTTAGACAATCTCCAATATTTGCTCTTATTTCATTTCCCATCCTTAGGATAAAATGTGGAAACCAATCTAAGTCAGATGACCCCACCCCTCCTATCACCAATTTTAGCATACACACACTATAATTAGTTGGATAAAATGAACAACTTTCATCACCATGTGTCCAATCATACTATTCACGATTCATTCCCACAAACACCATCTAGAATTATGCATCATGAATTACCTCCATGACCCCTCCTAAACTTACCACTTCTCTTCCACATAAGGAGCTTTCTAATTTAAGACCTTAGTGCATTCACAAAGTCTTGACCTCCTTCCCTTGATCCTCTTATCATTCCAAGTATTTTTAACTATCCACCCTTCTCAACTCCACTAGATTTTCCTAATGTGAGTTTTATTTCTAGCACTACCTTTTCATCCTTTATTCCTTTCATGTGCGACCACTATCAAGTGTTCCTTGAGCTTTTCCCATCTAACCTAGACATCAAAATACCTATCCCCATCCTAAATACAACCCAAAATATTACCCCACTACACTTTCTAGAGAACTAAGACTAATCCTATCTCACCACCTCTAAGCTCTTCTTTCTCACTTCTCCCTAGCATGGAGTACATTCCTCCACCCCAGTCTATTTTCACCCTTTTCTCACAAAATTATGGCCTTAGTAGTGATCCAGATTCATTAGTGTCTTATATAGATATTGATTTTCCTACTCCATCTTTAGATTAATGTATGTTCAAATTAGTTATGAATATTTTAGCATTAACTTCTATGAATGTGATTATTGAAAACTTCCCCTATGAAAAATACCATGGAGGATATTGCTCCATCCTCTCTTGCGTGGAATCTTTTTAATCATTCTTCTACTAATGATACTCCTATGGTTTTCCTATCACTTATTCACCCCACTTCCACCTTTAAACTAGATTAAGGACCTTGAGAATGTCATCCTTGTCTTATATATTTATATGTTTAGATATAGTTTCTTGATTATTTGTTCTTGTGCTTTTATACCATGTATTGTTTGTTAGTTATCTTGAGGAACATTTCCACCCTTTTAGGTATATGAATACAAGAGGAACACAATGTTGTGACATTATTTTATATTTATCTCATTCTTATCTATTTTTTTTCTACCTTGATTTTGCGATATTTTAGGGATTATGCAAAGCATCAAGGTACTTAGGTTTCTTTCATGTTGAATCAAAAAATTTATTTGGTTGAATTTGTTTGTGTTATTTGTACTTATATAGGCTTGGAGATGATTATATTTAATTCCCTAACTCATGATTTTATTTCCTATATATACATACTAATTCCAAGCCTATAAATCCCTTTGTGTATTTCATGCAATATTGCTTATTTCCATGTGATATACCTATTTAGTTTGATGTAATTCTATGAGAATATTTTTGCATGTTTCATGCTTCAAACATCCTCTTTTTATGCATTTTATAGCAATCATCTTCTATATTTTATTGGTAAATTCAGGTACATATCTATATTCTTCCTAAAGCTTCTTCACCTTATTACCCTCTTTCACCTTAAAATCAATTGCACTTTCTTCATTCATGCAATTTTTAAGGGGGCATCCATTTTTGTACCTCTCATATGTGTATCTACACATATGCACACATCCACATTGTTATTATGCTCAATATAGAATTAGTAGCATATGAAACGCCTTGTAATGTTGTTTTTCTATCCCATGTGCTTTACATGGCATACTTTAGTAGCATACGAGTCACTTAGAAATATTCCTTGCTAGCCCATGCAATTCATATGTCCTACCTTTTTATACTTCTTATGTTCACCCTAAAACCAAATTTGTAGTGTTTGTGATCCATGAAGGTATTTAATAGTTCCTAGGTATATAGAACATGCTAGTCTTTGAACAATACCTTGAATTTTCCTAATAGATATTGGGACTACACCTCTCTCTTCATCATTATCTCTCTTCCCGTGTGTCTAATTTGTGTGTTTGTTAGTGTTTTCCATTCTCTTGTGTATGTTTATTATTTATTAGTCTATCTTATTTTCTAACATAATCATTTTTTAGGTTATATTTGTCCAATCCTTTCCTTGTGTATGTTTTATATGCTACCATAATATTACTTACAATGTAAAGGTTTTTAGGGATCAACACATTTGTTTTGTAGGTTCTTAGCCTAGGGGTATAACCACTTTTCTTGAAGAATCTTGTGCATCCTCTATAGTATCATTTTTTTCATATTCTTGAATTTATTTACTTTTATTATTTTATTTTTGTAGTTTAGCATAGCATATCACTTAGTGTCACAAGCTTGCTAAAGTGGGGAAAAAATTTAATATAAAAAATTATATACCCTTGTAATTGTACATTATTTTTTGGATTCACTTTGATGCCCACCTCCCCTAGAGATTTTTAGGTTAATTTGGCTCTTTACTTAGCATTTTTTTACCCATGGTGCGAAGGCCTTGCTTCCCATGGTCCCTTTTGTGAGAATGAATATTTTAGTCATATTAACCTTGTGATTTTCTAGTGTTTGGCCTTTCTAAGAGTTGAAACTATTTGGACACAAGTGCTACATGAAATTTTTGTGCAATCCACTAATATCCTATAATAGTTTGGAATTCAGTAGCTAGTTTTGAGTATTTTAGCATATGCTACCTACTTGAGTTAGGGGTAACCACTCTAGAATAAATTTGAATAGCTCTCTAGCCCTTGAACTCACTAATACCTCCCTCCTTTCATCCCATTTTAAATCACTCTTACCAATAGTTTCTAGTAATTTATATAATTATTTAGCATTTGAACTCCATATCAACATTCTACAATATTCAAAAGCACTCATTCAAGGTCTAGAAAAATTCTTTGATAGACTTATCTCATTAAGCTTTTTGATATGCCATTATTTTTATTATTTCACTTTCCTTCTATTTATTTATTTTATTATTGTATAATACTTTGTTATTACATTTAGAACCTTAGAATATTCATTTCCTTTTAATCATTATCATTTACAAACATTAGTTTTCACTCCCTATAGTTTCATTTGTAGCATTGTCACTTCTTTTACCTTCCTAGACACACTTAGGATAAAAGCACACACCATTTTACATTTTTCTACATCTCAACTTCCCATGGAGGTCAAAAGACTAGAATAGGGGCTCAACCATTCATCATAGGCTCCTTAGCAACTCCAAAACTTTTATTTTTCAGCTTGTAAGTTTTAATTTGGAGCACTTCCCTAAAATAGGGGTTTTCACTCTCTTTCTCTTCTCTTGTTATTTAATTTTTAATACAATATATTTTTTAAATAAAAGTGTAAATCCACTAAAATTTTATTAATAAAAATAGGAATTACATATCCAAAATTGCAGTAAAAAACCCTAACCCTGCTAAGAAAATGTGTCTCAACCTTGCAAGGTACTGCTGATACAAAAGATATTGTTCAGCTGACGAAGACAGGGAGCGTGGGGGGGATTCCCCCCCCACGAGGGGTCCAGGGGGATCATCCCCT
>VDFB02000363.1:72412139-72434929 GCA_007258455.2 Sequoia sempervirens
GACAACTTTGATGGATACCTTTCCCTCTTTTAGTTTGCCCCACAGTTTCTTTGACTGATGGAGTTTGATAGGGATGATCTTTCTTTATATTCTTTGGTATCCATATGTATTTGATTTTTCCATTATGCTTCTCAGCTTCTCTTGATTTGATAACATTTCTTTGTACTCTAATTTCGACGTTCATTTGATGTTGGTCCCACTGTGGATGGAGTGATGTGGTGGATGAAGATCTCGTGGACGCTACTGTAGTGTGTATTGACACTAGCTTCATCATAAGGACTCTTCATGCTCCCTATGTTGACGCTTGCTTGGAGACGGTGCTGCTCCCGTGATGGTAGGGTGAATTCCTTCATGCTTTGATTTCTCCTGTTCCAAGAGCTCTTGTTCAATAAGTGTTCTCTGATAGATGACCACCGTAGTTGACGTTCTTTCAATTTGCTGCTCCGCTAACTCTGGATGTTCTATCTGACTTGTTTCCTTGGGTGGATAATGATGGATATCTTTATTCGTGATGTCCTCAATTTGAGTTTGGGACATATTCGATCCTGATGTTGACAACTCCGTTTGATTGTAGGAGTTAAGAATCTGCTCTTTTTGTGTAATACAATCTTGTTCTAGATGAAGATCATCTACATGTCCATCCATAGAAAGCATCTCATGGGTAGATGGAGGAGTAAGTGCTATGTGGATGTGATCATCTTGTGTGGATAGGAGAATATCCATTAGATCATTGTAGTATCTTGGAGATACAAATTTTTGATCTTGGTTTATTTTGGGATTGCTTTCGATATGCTTTGGACCAAGCTCTTGACATGGGTTGGTTTCAAAGGATGGATCGCTTACAAATGGTGCTTGGATATCTTCATTATACATGGTAAGTGGCTCAATATCCTCAAGTGTCAAGTTTAGGGTTCTTTCAGTATCTATAACCATGTGATCAAAGGGGATCAACATGTTTTGAAAAGGACCATTGCTAGATTTTGGTGAAAGATTTTGATCATGCTTTGGAATAAATTCTTGAGATATGTCCTCTAACTCGTAAGGCGATGTAGAGACATTTTCATCATGATCATTGGTTGATGGTTCATGCATTATGTCAATAGGATCAAATAATCCCAACACTCCTTGAAAGAGATCACTAAAAAGTGGCTCTTGATGTATGGTGAGTTGATCATCGGATTGTGTAGATATATCTTCAATGTGCTCCTCGATGGAGAGGTTTTGATCATTGTTTTCGACAATTGCAGTGGAGAGATTGTGAATGTCTTCGACCATAGAGTCAAGTGATGTTAATATTTCTTGAATTGGCTTATTGTCGAGTTTTGTTGGTGGATTTTGATCGTGATTCAAAAGTGACTCTTGACATATGTTGATTTGATCATTGGATGAAGTAAACGTGTGCTCAATGATGGATTGGTCTTGATCCTTGTTTTCAATAGTTGTCATCTTTTTTGTTTGTGCTCGTGTTGGTTGGGTAGCTTGAGAGGTTTGGGCAACTTGAGAGGATTGTTTCACTTGTTGAGCTTGTGTTGCTTGTTGCATGGCTAGATATTGTTGGAACCCCTTTTGAAAAGCAGCTTGTAATGTCGCGTTGTATTGGATTGATGTGGTGGAAGTTGGTGGTGGTGGTGGATTTAGAATCATGTTGGATGTAGAGACAAGTGTTTGAGATACGCTCGGAGCGATCATGGTAGTGAGGGGTTGAGATGTGATGGGTGTGATAGTGGTGTTTGGAGTGATCGAAGTGATAGAGATGGTTGGATCGACCGATGTGATAGGTCCTTGGGAGACCAAATTTTGATTTGGGATCGATGTTGTTGTTTGATTAGATACCATCCATTGGTGTGATGTCGATGGTATATTCAAAGGATTTGTCGTGATGGTTTTATTGATGTTAGGTGGATTGATTTGGGTGGATTGATTGGTGTTAGGTAAAGGGGGAAGCCCTAGACCAAGGAATGATGTAGGTAATGGTGGTGGAGATTTCCCTTGGCGCAATGCCTCAACTATTTTGGAAAGTTCCGCAATTTGATCTCGCCAAATTTGTTCTTGATTTTGATCTTGACTCACTTGTGATAGTTGATTTGGCTTTTGTTTAAGCGGATTTGGGATGCCTACTTGTGGTTTTTGAATGGGATTATGGGAAAATTGACTTTGGATAATGTTCTGATTTGGGATGATGTTCAGATTTGGCATGATAGGATGAACATTGTTGGCATTGGGAATCATTTTTCCAAAGTTTTCTGAGTTAGGATTCATGTTTCGAAAAGTTGCACTTGGTACATTCTCCTTTGGTTTGTAGGGATTTGGTGGAATGACGTTGTTCGTTTCAAGGCTCATGTATTGATTATTTGATTGGTGGATTTGTAGGTTTGGACTTAGATCTATCATTGGGAAATGTGTTCCAAACTTTAACTTGGGCATACTCACAATTGTTGTACCATTGACATTTGTCGAAGGCAATGATCCCATGCATGGAATTTGATAATTGATAGGAAATGCAAGGCTTTGAGGATTCAATTAATTTAGATTACTCAAGATGTATGGATCAAGTGTATATTCCATGTTCCTCTTGTGTTTTGACCTTGTTGCAAAGTGACCTCTAAGGTTCTTAGGACCAATGATGAGATGAAGGACGAAAGGTGTAAATGATATGAATGATGAACGTTTAGGGACTTTGTATCAATGCTAGACTTAGGAATTTTGATTTCGATTGGTTGATTTGGATGATGAACTTGTAAACCCTAAGATGTTGGATGTTATCTTAGGAAGAATTTTTTCAAAGGATGGTTGATTTAATTAAATGTATGAGAAAGGATGCATTCCCACACACCTAACTAAATGAGGTGATTTTGATTTTGATGATGTGCCTAAGTCTAGAATGATGTTTTCAAAAGCTCTAAAGTTGTTTGGTGGGATGGGATTTTGATAAATGTGTGAGATGGATAAAGTGTTTGATTTTGATCCTAAAAGACTTAGAGAGACTTTGTTTACTAGGCCAAGGTATTGAAGAACACACTTTTCTCTAAGAGCAATCAAAAGACCAATATGACCAAAAGATATCGAGCACATGTGTGGGGTCCAATTTGTTATCTTTGCTTAGTGTATTCTTTTTACCACAAACACACTCTTGATTAAAGTTTCAAACTAAGATGTCCAATGTCTTAATTTCCTTAAACCCCACAAGATATTTTATGTGGAAATTCAATGAACTTAAGGCAAGGGTTTTCCTATTGTTTACTCAAGGAGACAAATTGAGGTATAATCCAATGCTTAGGAACCTCTAAGGATGAATCGTGGAAAGTAGTGATATGGATTGAGTCAATGATATTTTGTCTTCAAGAGGGTTTGAAATTTTGAGAATCATGTTGAATGTTTGTTTGCAAAATGTTTTCGAATACAACACTTTGTTTTCAAACAAGAACAATTACAAGCCCTATGGATGTGTAAGACAATATTTGTTGATTCCCACTTGACAATTCCAGCTACTTATTCTAAAGGATGGTTTGATGCTTGACCCCACTGCTCCCTCCACGCTCATTATCGTCAATCGGGTAGCCAAGCATCAACACCCATGAAACTCCCATGGCATGCTTTCCATCTCTACTAGAAGACCGTAAGAGTGTGGGGTGGCTTCAGAACGACCGTTCTTGCACCAACAAATAGATTAAGGATTTTGGCAAATTCTAGTACATGGGTTCTAGTAAGAACTTTCCGTTCGTGGAGATTGACCCATTCAGCAAGAGTCCCCTTTCAGATCCATCTTGTCGGAGCCAACCGCGTGATAATGGCGTTTAACCAATACCCACATTTATATCCCGGCTGGAAATACTCTTGGCTTTAGAGTGTTACCGGTTGAGTTGTTCCCTTGGGTGAGTACTTTTTCCCCAAGGCAGGCCCTCTAGGATAAACAAAAGCAAGCAAAGACACAATCTGTAACTCAATCAATCTTTGATGGCACAAAGAAAGAGAATGTACGTGAAAATGCCCCTACTCACACTCGCACAAGATCTTGTTCAGTTTTAAGCCCAAATCGAAGTGTTTCAAAGCAATAAAATGTATTTTGAGTGTTTCTCTTGCACCCTAGATCTCATGAAACGCAAGGGGAGAGGATACACACTCAAAAGACAAAATCACACAATTCAAGCACTTGTTCGTTTTATAGCCTTCAAAGCAATTGTGAGTTTGTTTTAAAGCACCAAACTTGAGTGTGAATTTGCTTTGTTCAATTTTAAACCAAATCGAAAAGCTAGTAAGTTGCTAAGGTAAATTTTAACCCAACTTTAAAAGAAAACAATGATATAGTTGGCTTAAAACAAAAAATTAAAGCATGAAATGGAAGCCCCAAGCATTAAAAAATGCTTTATAAACTCCGAATTTAATGCTCCATTCTCTAAGATTCCTCCAAAGATTGTTTCTTGTAAGCTCCTTGTGCAAACGAGCATCCCTCATCAATTTTCCTTTACACCTACAAGATAATAAAGAAAAGAATGGCTATCATGTGAGGGTTTAACTTCATTTTAATCATTGACTTCAAACAGTACTAGTAATTTCAAAGATAAAATGAAGTATTAATTATAGTCCTGATTTTGCAAATAGATAAGGATTCACGACAATTTAGGTAAGATTTTCAAATCCCTTCCACTTAGTCTGCAAAAAAAAAGTCATAGATGAGTTAGAAACATCAATATTAATGATAAAAAGATTTTCCCACTCTACGTAGCCAATATTTAATAATAAAAAAGAAAGCAGCAACTACGTTAGAAAAAAAAATAACCAAACGATTAAAAGAAAATATATATGCTTTATAGCCATGCATTTATTCGGTCTTCAACTCCCATGTTGCAGGCATAGTCAAGGTCGTATTCCTATGTTGCTGTCATGTCACTCATGCCCATAAATCACAAACTCCCTTTGTTTATGCAGTAGAATGATCGTAGGTTTTTGTATCCTCCTTAAGTCTTCTTCAAGCTCGAGGATTAGTTGTTTCTCCACTTGCCTCTTTCATCATTACACTGAAGGGTGGAGCATTGATGAAGAGTGGTGTCTGGGACAGAGTGAGAAAGTGCTTCACCCTTTATTGCCTTCACACACGGACCATCTCCACTGGATGACCCGCCACCGATAAAAGACAGTCAATGATTGGCAGGTGTAAAATTGAATTCTGCAAGCTTTGTGTACCATCCTCCTTGTGTAGATTAGAATTCTTGCCAGATGCTAATAGTTAAAAAAAAAACACTATGGCAAACATGCATGAAAAATATGGACACATCAACAAGGTAACATGTACACTGTTTGATAGAATGACATCTCAAAGACTACGATACGGAGCCAATCTCGTGTGATGACTAATCTTCACCTAATCTCCAATACGCCCAGCATGGAGTCAAACACGCATGGTGACTAATAGGCTATAGACTGTGAACTTCAGCGAATAAATGTTTTTTTAAAACTTTCGAGCTAATGACAGCTGCAAGTGTAAAGCCAAAATTTTACCAGCATCGACCCTTTCAGGCTATGCATTAGAAACCTATAGGCAGACTCACATTTTTTAAAAATGAATTGTTGTCAGACGTAGTTGTTGAAAGCTCCCTGTAGACATGTAAGTAAAAATGCGGAAGTACAGACAGGGCACACGAACCATTGACAGAAAGCCTCAGAGAGATGTCATCTCATGGGATGCATTGATTGCAGGATATGCGCAAGAGGAACTTGTTGAAAGGCTAAAAGGAAAATTCCCCAACACTTTTCACGTCCTCCCTCACTGGTAGACGCACATGCAACACATGGAAACATAGATCAAGTCACATGAACACTTTGACAGAATGCAATACACGGCAGCATAGACAAGTCACATGAACACGAGTCCCAAAGGATAGCGCTAGAGATAACATGAGTTCCAAAGGACATCCTTAACTTCTCCTTCTAGCGCCATTATGTGGACATCAAATCTGCAAATGGTTAGTAACTAACATAGACAAACATGATTAGTTTCCAAGCAAAGCAAACCTTCAACATCCATATGAGATATCTAACATGTTTTAAAATGCTATCTAATAACAAGATACATAAAAGCCTACAAAGAAAAACATGAAATCAATCTATCCCATATTGGATTGGTGTCACATGTGCTAGTGACCCTTTCCCAATCCTTGATTGATAGCTAGTGATGATGATGCAATGGAAATGATGAGAAAAATTAGTTCTCAAGGAGAGTAACTTTGCATATGCTTTTTGGATGAAATTGTGGAGGTTGTCAAGGATTTGATAAGAGATGAAGCCTCTATTTTATAGATTTTCAAAATGCTAAGTGTTGAAAATGGACCAATGTGGGACAAAGATCCTCCAATGAGAAGATGACACTTGTCAAGTGGTGAGTGGTCAATGGTTGTGCAAGATTTGGGAAGAGTGCCAATGAGAGGGAGAATTTGAATTCAAATTTGCAATAAATTTTGAGAGGGGACAAGAAAAACAACAATAAATGCAATGTTTGACTTGTCATGTTGAGGGAAAATGAGTGTTTTAATAAATCAATAAAATTGTGCAAGTGGATATATCTAGAGAATGCAAGTGGGATGGGATTAGCATTAGATTTAATCAGGATTAATTAGCTAGGATGATGGTTAGGCTGATTTGACCAATTTGACTTGATTTAGGGATTTAAATCAAATCAAAGGGAGATGAATGATGATCTGAGATTTAATTAAATAAATGATTGATTTATTTAATCAAAGAGATGATGATAGGATCAAGTTTGATTTATTTGATTTAAACTGATGACTTTAGGAGATTGATAAATAAACTTGATTTATTTATTTGATGAGCGAATGTGATGCATAATGTCAATTTGACGTGTCTACAACTTGGTTGTTGGATTGTGTGAGGTTTGTCATTGGTTGCAGGACTCGGGGTGCATGATGAGGTGGATTTTGTGGTCCAGTGGGATGAGAGACAATCGATCAGTAATGTCATTCTAGTGCCAAGATCTTGCTTGTAAATTGCCGACAACTTGAAGTTCATTTAAACCTAGGGCCTTAGTCGTCTAATAAGTTGCCATAGTCATCCATCCGGCTAAGAGAAGTCATCAAATAGTTTGATTCATTCGGATCAATTAAAATATTGAATAAGGTTAAAATTTATCAAGAATGGTACATATATAAACAAAATTATATATATATATATAATAAATAAATAAACAAAAGTTAAAATAAGTAAGTAATAATAAATTATATAGTTATGAACTATTAAAATAAAGGCAAATTAAAACAAACAAATAAATAAAACTTACCATCTACCTCAATATTAATAAGGAGGAGCAATTAAATAAAAACCATCAAACCACATGAGGCAAAGAAATAAACTAAAATGAATGGAGAAAAAGAAAAGAAAAAAAACAACGCACGGGAAGAAGGGCTTGGCGCACAGGAACCAGATTAATGGTGCAACCTCCACTCCACGGCCAGGAGAAAGGGAGGATTAAAGAGGAATGGTTGCAGGTGTGGAAGGGAGGAGGAGAACTGGCAACGCCATTAATGGGCATGGCACACCAGTCCAATGCCAGCCCCTTTTTGCAGGACAAGGAATGGAGTCAAATTGGCTATTAATAATCTTCAAACCACCAAAAATAGACGCCAGAGCTTGAGAAGAGGATAGAAGGGAGGTAAAAAAAAGGAGAGCAGAGAACAAGAGATTGGAGGAAGAATAGAGAGGTGAATAGCTTTCCTGGGACGTGTGAAGGGCAGATTACCTTGCTACTTCATACACCATTCATTTGGGTGCCTGTAATCCAGGTTCTGATACTTTTGTTGCATTTCTTTGGGTTGCAATGTTGTCTAGATTATAATCGTCTTTGTTGTTTTAAAAATCATTCCAAAGCTATAATGATCTATGCAATAACAAAATAAATAATTCATTTCCTATTAGTTCTCTTTCCATAAGCTGGTTGCAGTCATATAATGCTTATTATTTATAAACTATGGGTAGTGTCTAAAATTATTTAGTGGAAATGGCTTGCTACTTACCTCAGATTGTCCTTAGGTTCTAGATCACACCCAGCAACTCTTTTGGGCTATAATGGGTTCAAATAGGTTTATGGAAGCTTGTATTAGTAATAGAAAATTTGGAGAATAATTTCAAACTCCAATTTGAAGAGTGTCTTGAAGTATATTTCTGATCTACATTACAAAATCTTTCATTTCAGTACTACAAATGGCACCTCACCCACTCCAAAACCCATGATTCACTATCTGGTTGTAATTGAAGGTGATAATTTGGGTCTATGCCTCAAATCTTAGGTTCTTAAACCTTAATTTCTATGTTGTCTAAATATGGTGCTATGAATAAATGAGTTTGAGATTGGGTAGAAGGGGCTGTCCTACTACCATGTCATGTGGAGACATATTGTTAGAATCTACCCTTGTTCACTCATCTTACTTGCTAGAGTCCATTAGATACTCTTTCTAAAATATCCATTGTCTATTTGATTGAACCATAACAACTACCTTAACATTATTTGTGTAATTCTTATTAAAACAAAAGAATAATTTGCTGCTAACTAAATAATCATGCATTGTTAATATTAGCAAGAAGGAATAAGAAAACATAGATAACAATGTAGAAACAATGGAATCTTTAACCGAAGACACGAGAGAAGTGATATTGGTGCTGCTCACTATATCACCACAGCTGCTAGCTATACAATTTAATTATGCCTTAATCTACCCTTTTCTATTGTAATTTCTTATAATCCAAGAAGAAGGAAGGACAGACTAATGGCGAGGTTAGGTTGCTGCTCTACAAATTAAGAATTACCTACCTATATTAATGTCACTCATGCACTTAAAGAATGCTAAATCTGCACATTACGGCTATGAATCATTATGGGCTGCAAGGACAGCCAAGCCTAATCTTAAGGCTAATTTCTATTATATTTAGTTGGCTGCTAGGACAGTCATAAGTAAATATTAGGCACTTTGTTTTATGTAATGAGAAAACAGTCCCTGGCGAGCCTACATCTAGAAAATATATATATAGAGAGATTGAAAATAAGATGGGAATCAACCACATCTATCAAGGGGTCAGATAGTTACCTCTACCCCAGCTGGAAGGGGTCTATGAGTGTGTAATGCTTCCTTATGACATGTTTAGTAACGTCATTCATGGCTGCCAATAAGTTGGGAACTTGCTTACTCATGTTAGGGACCTATCTTCCAGTCATAGTGCTAAGAGAAGTCAAGGTGTAGTACTTTGAGCTTGAGATTGACAGGTGTCTAGGGGAAGTACTTGCTCGAGATGGAAAAAAGTCAAGGAGCGGTGCTTTCCTGCTCGAGATTGACAGGTGTCTAGGGGAAATTCTTGCTCGAGATGGATAGAAGTCAAGGAGCAAAACTTTTAAGCTCGAGATTGACAAGTGTCTAGGGGCAGTACTTGCTCGAAATGGACAATAGTCAAGGAGCAGTACCTTAATGCTTGAGATTGACTGGTGTCTAGGGGCTATACTTGCTTGAGATGGACAGTAGTCAAGGAGCAGTACCTTAATGCTTGAGATTGACCGGTGTCCAGGGGTTGTACTTGCTCGAGATGGACAATAGTCAAGGAGCATTCAATGTCAGAGATGGATAACCTTGTTGCTTAGCCGTCCGATGGACTACAGGGAAGAAAGTTTCTAACAAGCTCAAGCAAGTAACATATTAATCACCTTGTAACCTTATAACTGTAGGGAAATAGTATCTTACGTCTACCATGGGTAGGTACACCTTGAGATTTGGTCACTAGGAAGATATTATATACATTGCTTATGGGTCTAAGAGGACAACTCTCTCTCACCACGGGCCACATAATCCGCTTGGAGGGGTGGATAGGGTTTGAATCCACTTGGTTGGGATCATATTGCACCCCACCATACTCCAGAGCAAGCCATGGACAAGGAGCCTTCACGAGTCGTAAAACATTTAAGGTATGTGCACTTCATTAATGGAAGCAATCTTCTATTGGTTATTGAGGTAAGCTTTTATTTGTAAGACGTATATTGACATGATGATTAAGAAGCAAATGCTGGTTTCTCATTCTTTTGTTTTAATGTTATTTCAATTTCATGTATTCCTTCATATAACGATAACAAAAAAATAAAATTGTGCAAAAATTATTTCTCTCGTTGGGGCTGATGTTACAAAGTTCTCCCATAAATATTGGATTTGCAATAGAAGAATCCATTTTGATAAATCTCTAGGCCAGATTTTCCAGCATGTGTTGCCATTGCTGCAAGTATTGCATTTGCAACCATATCTACTGGGATCTAAAATTATATTATTTGCATATATAAATACATGTAGAAAAATACTAGTCTATTAATATTCATCTCTACAATTCAAGAAAACACTGTTAAAAGTGTGTGGTGATACTTAGGATATCATGTGCCACATTTGGATCAGCGATCAGGGCAGAGAGCTGGCCTTTTGCATAGTAGGCAATTATTGGATCCACCATTCTGAACCAATTGAATTATTGTATGATGTTTAGTCTGCAAAACTGCTAAAAACATTATGAACTTGAATTTTTTTGAAAACTCTTAGATTTGATTATGTAACCATATTTCATCATTAAAAAATGGTTACACAATGATCTCTAACATCATAAGACTATCTTTAAACCTGAAAAAAAGTATGATTGGAAAATCACAAATTTATAAGTAGTAGCTTGCAGAGGAGAGGTCCTTTAGGATATTTATGTTCTATTGTTACAGAGGTCATTTACCTATGCAACTTTTACATTGAAGAAGAGCATAAATTCCTTCAAGGCCTTCTAACCAAACAAAAAAGTTGGGATCCCATACTACTAGGAGAGCAAACAAATAAAGAATCCAGAAAAGATTTCCAAGTATATTTAAGTTGGATAATTTAATATATAAAATTTTAAATAAAAATAACTAAATTTGTATTTTAAAAATAAATACTTTTGAACAATCTTATAATGAGTTTAAGTTGATAAATGGCACAAACAAGTTTGATTCATTCTTACAAATCATCTTCAAAGACACTTTGACAGGTACCAAAAACTAGTCTTTGGCTAGTAAATACTTGATACATACATGAAGTTTAAGAATGTTCTTACCGCACTAAGTCTAACAATAGTCAATGGTGTTTCTCCTCTGTTATGGTCTAAAAACATTTCTCCCATTGCCTTACTAAACACATAAACATCATTCCATCCATATGGTCTTGCCCTGCACAGTTTATCAGGTAAAATATATTTATTAAATTTTTGAGACTATTTCTATTTTCTTGTTTTCAAATTGGAAATATAACATAACAAATTAAGAAGCAGCTCAGGGATTCATTGTGTACCTTTCCAAAGCCGTGTCTTTCATTGTTTAGAGCTTTATAGCTTTCGGATTCTAAAATTCTGGTCTGATGAAAATTGAGAATTATTTTGGCTAATTCAAATTCATTTAGAATGTTTAAAGCTGGAACATCTTCTAGCCCTTTGGCTAGGAATTCATTTTGAATGATTTTTCAACTATTCTACCTTTTCTTTTCCCATTGACATATGTTGCAGGTTAAGAAAACAAAAACAATGTCATGTTCAGATTGCAATAATGTGTTGCTTCTTCAAGTACTCAATATTCCTATAGGGTGTTTACATAATTGTTGTGAGCGTCAAAGCAGATATTTGCATCAAATATAAATCTAAACTAATTTATCTAAAGATATTAATACTCTTATCTAAATAGTCATCACTCAACATCCATATGTACTTTTTATATGACTGATGTACAACCATCATTGTCACTGTTTGAATGAAATTTATAAATCTAAACAACCAGTTCTCAATAATTAAAATGTTGTTTACATATCATTGTTAAAAGTATTATAGCAGAAATTTACACCGAATCTACAAGGTATTTCCAAACTATCAATGCCTATATTTAAAGTCTCATTACCCAATATTCATATTCTTTCCACATGATTGGTGTATCATAGCAGCAAAATTGGTGTATCAAAGCAACAATATGCATAAATGTATATCAATATATCATTATTGATAAACTATAATTACTTAATACTCATGATGAAATATTAAGGATCTAGAAATTAGCTATCATATACTCAAAAATAGTGGAGCAAAAAGACCAAACCTTTGAATGGCCATTTAGCATATCCCTTAGCAGGCAACCTGATGGGCGTTTCCTGCATTTGACTAAAGATGCATCTGGGTTGTCTAAAAGACAGTCAACTGAAACATCTACTTCACATCGAGCACCTTAGATGTGAAAATATGAGAACCTGAACTCATGAGATCCCAACGAACATGATACTCATGCATGCAAATAACCAAAAAACATGCTACCATTGACAAATCAGACACATACATAGAGACAAAAGATCATCAGGCAGGTAAACAACAATAGCATCAAATGAAGGATTGAATCCTATTGTTAAAGCAACACGCATTGATCTAGGAAGCACAAAACAAGCAGCTGAACAAATGAACGAATGAACAAACCGAGCTTAGTAGATATTACTCTCTAACTAAATAGTGCTGCATATCTAGTAGCAACGAAATAAGTGAAAAGACCAAAAGTAATTGTGATTGTACCTGTTGTAATGTTCCTTGTTGTAAATTAAATTAGAGTTGCAATAAAATATCCCTTGCTAGAAATTAAATCAGATTTACAATAAAATAATATCTCATTTAGACTTGCAATTTTCATCAAATTGTGAAATCGGGTATAAATTAAACTTTACCAAACTGTTCAAATACAACTCAAGAAAGTATGAAACTATCATTTGATGTTGTATTACTGCTATTATCATGAAAATTACAGCATATTGTTGTCTCCAATAGAAAATAACAACGAAATACAGCTGCATAAAATTATAATGGAAAATCCAGAGACTAGAAGCAAATACATGCACCAAACTGAAAAGAAAACCCTCAACACACACCAAACTGAAATATACTGTTATGAGCAGCAATATATATAATGAAGACCATTAAATGTACTGATATTTGCTGCAACCTACAACTAAACCAAAATCTGAAACCACAACGCACTTCCACACTAGCAAACCCTTGCAAAATACTGAAATAAACTAGTAAATCTAACTCTAGTATGCACAATGGAAAACTCTGAATGAGATTGCCCTTTGATGAACCTCAGACTCCCATCCTCAGCCCACTTAGAAACATGCAAACTCCCATTATTCAGTCTCCTTCTCCATAGGTTTTCCAAGAAAATAGCACAAAAAACAAATCAAATCAAATCGGGTAAAAGCAAAGAATCTTGGAAAGTGGCAATAAATGGCAACAAATCAAAAAGATGGATTAAATAGCAATTTTTATTCAAGAGGTGGAAGTGGAGTTGTATATTTGGAGGAATTAACATTATGATGTTTATTTTATGTTTTGATAATGTTTGTTTAGTCAAATCATCAAATAAAATATATAGTTTTTCCAAAAAATCTTCGGGTCCTGTTTTACTATTTTTGGTAGTCGGGCTTACTATTTTAAGTAAGTTTTCATTTTTAGAGAATTTTGAAAAGGGGACATGACAAGTCCTCCCTCCCAAAAATTGTTTGTCTTCAAGCAATTGCAAACATGATGCTCCACAAAATTCAATTATTTCATAATTCATAACTGATTGTCATATTGCACCTGTAAATTGTTTTACCTTCCTCTTAAGCATCTTGATAGTTTCTTAAAGAATGTACCTGTACTTTGTAAATTTGTGGAGTAGATGTTTAATTTGAAACCTCTTGCTCCATATTCCTTTGGTTTTTGTAGTTCTCCTTCCCTTTTCTAAAATCAATAGCCTCCTCCTTCCAATTCCCTGTGACTCATGGAAACACTTCATGTAGGATCTATCACAACCTGCTACCAATTTTGCCTCTATTTGAAAATTGCTTGATAAAATTTTAGGATCTGATTTGGGATAGTAATGGCACATATTAAGAAAATCAAATTTCATCACATAAGAACATTCCAAAACTTTCCAAACTTTTGATGCAAACCACAAGCCCTTCTGATGACAATGCATGCACTCCTTAAATCCTCCAACTAGCATAATCTAATCTTCACATAAAATTTTCAACATGAAAGTAAAAAATAATTTTATGACATTTTCAACAAGATTAGAGAACTTACTAACATGCTTGATAACTTTTACTTTAAGACCCTTCCAAAACAATTTCTCATTGCAATACAAATAGTGTCCTAAAGCAATAGCTAGGAAAAAATTGTTATTGGGAAACTTGTTCTTAAGACTTGTGAAGCATTTGATAATTTTTTAGATCTGATTTTTTCTGCTATTATGACTTTCATAATAGTCATTGCATCCTCTACCACAACCATTAAAACTTCCGAAATCAAATCCTTCATTCACCTCAACGCTACTGAAATACATATCACAAGAATGCACAACAATTAACCAATACATTACCTCAAATTGAATGATGATGTTTCCAACTTCATGTACTGATCTATAGGAACCAAGGTATATTAGAGGGATAACCATTAGCATCATACAACAGAAACATTCACACCACCAAGCTCTGAATTTTAACTGTGCAAACTGTTCTGGGTCTCTAGCAAGTGTTGCACTATCTTTAAGAAACTTGCACCTAGCACTTCTAAAACCAATGATGATGATACAAATCTTATTTGTGTAGCATAAATATCTATGAAAGGGACCAATACAATCTTCATAACAGAAATGACACATTTTGAATTCAACAACTACCTGAAGCCTCAAACTGTTGGAACAGATAGAGTTGGAAAACTCAGTAGTAAGATCATACCTCTCCCAAACTCATGATTGATCATTTCCAGATACATGGACTAATATATAATAGTCAAGGAACCAAAGGAAAGTATCAGATAATAACATATAACAATAACAGTTATTCCATAGCACTTTGGGTATCAAACTATACATAACAACTTACTCAGATAGAAAGTGAAGTGCTCACTGAATTCATCCATTGCCACATGCCTAACACCCTTCACATACAAATTGTTAGGAGCTTCCCACAAAATCATTAAATACATGGTTGTTGGTTTTCTTTCCAACAAGGATGATGACCTTCTAACTTCATCATGTAAGGAAACCATCTCTAGTTGCAACAATCTAAATCTATTCAAAGCTAAAGTCATCCAATCTAGCAATATCTCAATGATGTAATAATGCAAGCATGATCAACTTGAGTAGCAAACCAAAATTTCTCCCTTGTAAGATGTGTGAAAAACATGTAAGGGCTACAATATCTCTATGAGTAGCCGCAATCTGGAAATCATTCCTTCCCAACTCTGAACTTAATTGCAATACTTGTGAATGTGTGCATATCAACTCCTCCTTGAAGTCTCCTTGTGGTAGAGGTGACCCTCTCATAAGGAAAATAATTCCCTTCATGCTTCTTTTCCATAGCATCACCCTTTTGAGTTCCATTGTCCTAACCTATGTGTGTATTATCATTGTCCCATGAATATGCTTTAGGAATGAGTTCTTCTTGCTGCAATATATATATATATCCCAAGACCCCCAAACATCTTTCCAAAGCTTGTTGAAGATCAAAATATCATCATCATAAATGAAATCAAAATCTTTCACCTAATTCACCCTGAATTGGAAAATCAACCTGTAAGGAGAGATCTTGTACTCCATGTGCTTCCTGCCAATGGATGACTGAGAGCAGCATATCACCAACTCAAAATACATGACAAAGTTAGAGTATTTGCAACCAATGGTATGTTGGATTCTCCACTCCATATATGAACCTAGAAGCATATATCTAATAAATATCTTTTGCTGATTTGGAAATAGTGAAAAAGTAATATATGATCTATGATGCCCATCAAAGAATTTCAGAACTTGCATACTCTCAATCAATAAACAATTTTCTGCCCACTTAGCTTCTCCTGCAATGCCGTACTCTTCTACAAATTGATGCAATAAATCTGAAATAAGAATTTCCAAACATGAGTTGATTACCTCTATAGGCTTCTCAAATATCTTCACCCATTGTTTTTTCAAAAACATAGCCATTGCATCTCTTGGAACTATGATATAGAAGTCATTGCATGGCTTGTGTTCACCCAAAAAGATTTCCAACCTTCCTAAATTCATAATACTAGAGGCTTGTAACATTTCATCCTTCATGTCTTGCTTGTAGCTACATATCCAAAATTTCATAGCATAATTAGTAACAAAATAATGATCATTGAAAGGATTCCTCTTTTTCTTACCATAATCTATCATCAAGTATTCCAAGTTGGTTGTTTCCATTTGGCCATCACCAACAATATGGTCTTCAAAAGTGGTATTTAACTCCCATGAGTGATCTATATAACATAAACATTGTCTCACTGTAAAATGGTCATAATGCTCAACAAATCCCATGTGATTCCATATGCTAGAACAATTTGAAACATGAAACCAAGAACCCACAACCTCTAAACTGCAACCTATGCCACTTACTCTATCACTTAATTTTGCAAGCCTTTCTTGATGACAATATTTTTGTATGTGCATGGAAAGAAGCAATAAATCTAAAAGTTGAAAATATTTTCCATACCTTGTGCTACCAAATAAGAGTTCCTCCTTCTCTTGGGAATTGATTTATGTGGAGACATCACCATGCTTCCACTGCACTACTTTGAAGCCTAAAACATGTTTATCCACCTGCATTATGATTTTTTTCAAGTTCCTTGGATCCCACAATATTATCCGTGAGATATTTGACAATTGGGAAGAATGATTTCCCTTCCATCCTGTATCTCCTATTGTTGATTTGTACACTTTTGGAACATTTACAATAATATCCTTAAAATTAAATTCACTAACAAGTAAAGATTTATCTAAATCTCCTTCTATGAAAACATTCTCATTTATATGGATCTCTTTTGGAATAACCTCACATACCTAAAATACTTCATGGGGAATATGGGGCTGCCTTATTTCTTTTTCTTTCCCACAATTTTTGGGTCTTCTTTAACCATGTGTGTGTTGTCCTTATTTTGTAAATTCATCTGTGGTGTACACATCATAATTTTGGGTTCCTCTGTCTTCTTTCCTTCCTCCTTACTTTCAAAAATATTTTTTTGACATTCAAAAACTTCATTTGTTAATAAAGTATGATCTTAAATAATCAAAGAGTTTTTATCTTCTGGGTTTGATATGCATTCTTTTGGTTTTGCCTCCTTAGTTTGCTCAGAGACATCCTGTAACTCCATTTTCATCGGTTCTTCATGTTTTTTGGTATTTTCATCCTTTTCCATAATAACTCCTTCATTTCTTCTTGTCTTGAAGTAATCTTCAAATGATACTTCAAATTTTCGCTCTGAAGATATTCCTCAAAAGTTCTAAAAACCACTCATTTATGCAAATCTTTCCTGGTGAGCTCTACATATTCATAAAATGTGAGGGCTTCCTTTGCAATTATACATTTCATAAAATATTCATCAAACCATCCTGATACTTTGGAAACTAATATATCATTTTCCAAACCCCTAAAAATATATTTGTAGAAATCTCCCATGATCAACTTTGTAGAACCCTGCAAGTTGGCAAGATCTTAGCTCTGATACCATTGTAATGTTCCTTGTTGTAAATTAAATTATATTTGCAATAAAATATCCCTTGCTGAAATTAAATCAGATTTACAATAAAATAATATCTCATTTAGACTTGCAATTTTCATCAAATTGTGAAATCGGGTATGAATTAAACTTTACCAAACTGTGCAAATATAACTCAAGAAAGTATGAAACTATCATTTGATGTTGTATTACTGTTATTATCATGAAAATTACAGCATATTGCTGTCTCCAATAGAAAATAACAATGAACTACAGCTACATAAAATTATAATGGAAAATTTTGAGACTGGAAGCAATTACATGCACTAAATTTAAAAGCAAACCCTCAACACACACCAAACTGAAATATACTATTATGAGCAGCAATATATATAATGAAAACCATTAAATGTACTGATATTTTCTGCAACCTACAGCTAAACCAAAATCTGAAACCACAGCACACTTCCACACTAGCAAACCCTTGCAAAATACTAAAATAAACTAGTAAATCTAACTCCAATTTGCACAATGGCAAACTCTAAATGAGATTGCCCTTTGATCCTTAGACTCCCATCCTCAACCCACCTAGAAACCTGCAAACTCCCGTTATTCAGTTTCTTTCTCCATAGGTTGAAGAAAATAGCACAAGCCTGTGAAAAATGACAAGATAGAATGCCAACAAACAATTCAAAAATCACTATAAAAGGCACAATGTTAAAAAATCTCTTTTGGGGCCAAAATCCCCTGCCAAAGGAGAGGGAATCTTGCAATTTAAGTTTTCTAATTTCTTTTCCAACTATGCAACTCCACTTCCACCTCTCGAATAGAAATTGCCATTTAATCATCTTTTTTATTTGTTGCCATTTATTGCCACTTTCTAAGATTCTTTGTTTTTACCTGATTTGATTTTTTTGCTACTTTTTGACCCCAAACTTGCTCCAATTAAACCCCAGGCCAAAATATGGAGGAATTAACATTATGATGTTTATTTTATGTCTTGATAATGTTTGTTTAGTCAAATCATCAAATAAAATATATAGTTTTTCCAGAAAATATTTGGGTCCTATTTTACTATTTTTGTAAAATGGTTTCATGTTTGGTTGTTTGCGGTGTGAGATAGGTTTTGTTCAAAGTGCATCCACACTAAATATAGCCTATCAGCTAACTATCGGCTAATTAACAATTTATGAGACACAATTATGTTTTTGAAGATTTCAATTAACTTTTATAAGATTGCAGAGTTATTGTGATAATATTCAAATATATTGTACTTATGTATGTATTATTTTTTAAAAATATAACAATTCATGAGATTTAATGATGTATTTCAACATTTGAATTCAATTTTATGAGTGTTGAGTTACTATGAAAATATTCAAATATATTGTACTTTTGTGATGATTGGTGATAATTTTGTAATTACAATAAAATTAATAAATGTAACATTTCTATTAAGTGCAAAATAATTAACAAAGTATCTATAAGAATATTGTATATATCAAGTACAACAATCCATGACTTATTTGACTCATGATTCATTTGATAATGTGCATGAGTGAATTTATAACACATCAATAAAGCAAGACACAATACACTAAATCATTGCACAAATCTTTCACACATTGAAAGTATATTGTTGTTGTGTGCAAAGTAAAGGTGCTTAATGTAAATAGCAATGATAACCAAACAAACATGAAACCCAACAAACACTTGGATTAGGCAAAGGAAATCAAAACAAACATAAAATTCAACAAAAATACACTATGCTAGACTCCATGTTATGTGCAATTTATCCATGCAATTGGTTCGATGTGCTCACTTGAAATTTTAGTAGCATAACAACACTTTCTTGCAAAGATGTGATAAAAATGGCTAAGTGTTGGAATGATATATAGATTTTGGAATGGATAGGAATGGAGGGTTGAGATCAGAAGATGAAGATCAAGGGTGGAGATTAAGTGTGATCTCTCAACTCATGGGATTGTGCCAAGTGGCACAAGGAGGATGAATGAGAACAAGATGGTACTTGGATGGTACTTTGGGAAGAGTTTTCATAAAGGCAATTCTTGTCCAAGGGGAAAAAATGAGGGGAATAAATGAAGTCCTTTGGGTACTTTTGGAAGAAAGGCCCATGTGTCCAAGAACATGGGGTCTTTTCAAAAAGGGGAAGGATTTATGAAGGGAGGACAAAAATTGTGAGGAATAAATAGAAATGAGTTGACTCCACTTAATCAAGGATATTAGGAAGTGGATTAGGTGAGGATTAGGGGTTAATAAAAACTAATGGAGAATGTGACATGCGAGGGAGAAAATTAAATAAATATAAACCATTTGTTTAATTTTTGGAAGCAAGGGAAGGGTAAGGATAGATGTGGATAAATAATTAAAATTAATTATTTAACGTATGTCAGGACTTAAGAAAATAGAAGAAAATGGATTAGGATGATGATGGAGATAAGGAATATTAATTAAAATAGAGGATCAAGAAAAAGATGAATTAGAATAAATTGACCAAATGTAAGTCAATTTTAGGTGTCCACAGTTATACTAAAAATGTGGATTTGTTGAGTATTATGTCAAATTACTACTTGAACACTTCAAATGATAGAAACTTCATAACTTACCATGAAAAATACAAAATATTAAATTTCCTTCGTGTAGACCATGACAATAAAAAATATGAAGAGAACAACAATGAGGAAGAAAAATTGAGGGAAAAATGATGACTCCAAATATTTTAAAGACATAATCTTCTAAAATTTTAAGATCGAATTACTAAAGGAAAATATGATGATGTAGATGAGAATAGTGATCACCCTCTCAAATCTAACTAATGATCCTCTAAATATGAGTCATCCAAATTGAAGGAATTAAGAAACAATAATTATGATAGAAACAATGATAATGACAATAAGCACCATGAAATATATGATAATGATGATGTTGACGGGTATGTGCAGGATAATGGTGGGCCAAAAAGTGGCAATGAGGAAAAAAACACGTCTTTCATCGACCGAAAAATGCGAAAAGAACGTGTTGACTTTTTCTAGGCTCAGGTGTCACCATACCAAACACCAAACCTACTTTTACAAATCGGATATCCGATTTGCAAAAAGAATATATAAAAAACATTTGTCGTTGTTTTGAAGTCATTTGGTAGTGAAGAACCCTGGGGCACACAGTGCATCCATTCTTCGCTTAACGGATATCCGATTTGGGCTAAATTCGATTTGGAAAGGTAAGTTTTTTAATTTTTATTTGATTTGATTCAATTTTGATTTAGATTTGAATAATTTCATATGGTTTTTTGTGGATTTTTTAAAATAGGGTTTTTGATTGATTTTTGTGAAAAATTTGAGTTTAGAATAGATTTTGATAAAAAAATGAATGTTTTTTGTGGATTTTTTCACAATAGGGTTTTTGATTGAATTTTTATGAAAATTTTGAATTTAGAATGGATTTTGATAAAAAAATGAATGTTTTTTGTGGATTTTTTTTCAAAATAGGGTTTTTGATTGAATTTTTATGAAACAATTGAGTTCATAATGGATTTTGATAAAAAAAAATGAATGTTTTTAATGGATTTTGATTTAAAAATAGTGTTTCATTTATATTGTCTAATTTTAGATTAATTATTTTTTAACTTTAATCAGGCATTATGGCTACCGAAAATGAGAATGCACAAATTCCACTAGTTGAGAATGAAAATCCACCAGCTGAGAATCAAAATGCAGAAATGCCAAATGCTCCACCACCTCCGCAGCCATCAATTGAAGACTTAATTCATGAAAAATTGGAGAAATTGAGGGGCATTTGCGATGTTTATAAGAAAATACCTTGATTATCCCATATGTCAAACACATTGACAGGAATAATTACAAATGTAGAAACCCTCTCCACCCAACATAATGCCTTTCATTCGTGGTGAGAAACGATGAAGAAATATTATGCATGTGGATTGTCTTATGATGTGAAGGATCTCCAAATAACAAAAGCCCAAATAGCCTCTTTATTTATTAACCCCAGCACTAGTTTTCCAATTAATGTTAACAAACCAAAACTTTCTATAAAATGGGGCATGCATAGGGGCATAGTAGATAACTTTTGGGATTGTTGGTGTATGGTTTTTGATAAACCACCCAACAATAATCTTGATGTACCTTTTTACTTTATTAAAAAATTATATGTTGAGTTTTTGTTTGGGCATCATGTCAATTACTTTGACATTAAACCCTTCCAGGGCATTGGTAGAGGTATGCCTCAGGATAGGCCAGGGGCAACTAGAGTAGTTAGGCGCCCACATGTTCCCTGTCCTCCCCTTCCTCTGCCACCTCCAGTACAACATCCAGATATTACGGAGGATGCAGCCACACAAACTATCTAGGTCATTCACTCTTTGAGTGGTCTTTTGGTTTCCCATGCTTCTTCAGTAGCTCAGCCACAGTCTGGTGTTCTTGGTGATGGATCCAGTGCTACTGCATCATTCTCCTCGGGTCCACATATTTGTGTGCCACATATTTGCAATACGTGCCAAAAAATATGCTTGGGTCCTATTGTACAGCCCCCTGAGCATCCATTAGACACTTTTGATTATGACACTCAGGATGTGGAGATTATAGCAGATCACATGCAGGGGAGTGGAGCACACCCTACAGAGTCCTCTCGTGCTAGAGAGGTGGACATTGGAGTAGTTACACAGGTAACATTTAAGGTGTAAATTCATAACTAGCTTTTTTTTTAAATGAATATTAATAAGAGATAGTATCAAGTACCAATATTTACTTGCTACGGTCTATTTAACGCTAATGTCCGAGAGAGCTCACACTGTGACCGATAGCACCCTTTTTAGGGCCATTTCATTTGGCCCTCTAATATCAACAATAATAAGATGTATTTCTCACCACTCATTTACATTTTTTATCAGATATTTGAGCTTGTCATTTGAATTGTCAATAATGAAATTATATATTAACTTATGTTTTTGTCTTACTCTCTGCTTGTAGCAAACACCTAGTGCAAGTGAGGTGCAACGCTCTCCAGACTATGGAGGCATAGTGTTGGATAAAGGAAAGGTAATTGAACTCAAATTTGATTGAATTAAAATTTATAAGATCTTTATTGATTATGCATACATTGACATAGACTGTGAAGTTTCATATGTACTTTCATTTTATGTACCCGTGGTTGTGAGCTATACTCTCATTGTTGATAAGTGC
>VDFB02000363.1:72435029-72479950 GCA_007258455.2 Sequoia sempervirens
AACAACTATTACATAATAGTGGTAGTAATAGTATTTGAAAGTGTTATTAAATAGTTGATAGATATAAATATTTGCTCTTATGTTGGTTTAAGTATTATATGTTTTGTTTTTAGTAAAATTATTTTATATAATTTATAGTCAATAATTTTATAAATATTTGTGCATATTGATTATTTAATAGTATTTTAAGTGTTGTTATTAGCTTTTAGAATTTCATAAGTTTTGTTAATTTAAAAAGTTTTTGATGATTCTATAAGAAGGAAGCAACTTTAAAGATATTATTGTTTATTAAGATTGATTGTCATTTCTAAAGATACTTAAAAGTGATATAATAAATATTAATCATAAAAATGATAAATTGATAAATTTATTTTTAAAGCATTTATATTTCCAACAACACTAGCTTTTTAAGATTATGCCATGTTAAAAATTATTCTTAGATGCTTTTTTTTGATAAAAGATCAAAGGCCTAAATAGTTTATATTTATCTTAAAGCTGAAATACATTCTTATATGATCATATCATCTTCACCAGGGGAGAATGTTTATCTGGTGAAGATGCTTATCTCACTGGATTGAAAGTTAAACTTTAAATTCAAAACAAAACTAATTGCAGCCACAACTCAATTGTTCTTAGAGATTAATATATATATTGTTAGATGCATAGTCACTTCTTGAATGTATTTAACTATTTTGTGCTTTCTTATTATCACAATTTACTTTATACAATTTCACCTTAATTTAAATCCATATATTTCAGGTTATTCTACATCACCAATTCATAATCAATTTCTATGTAAGTTTTAATCAAATCTTCTTCTTTTTTAATTGTTCAAGCTATATTTTAGAATAATTTTATGGTTTTTTTTTTGGGATACATGTTTTCATATATTTCAATATCTATTTACATAATTATCCTAACTAACATCCACACACTTTTCTTTGTAGCTTTCTATTAGGTTGTTTTGTTGGTGTCTATTGGAAATGGCAGACCAGGTATTTATGTTGTTGTTTTTGGTACTTGCAATATCATTTTAATGAAATGAAATACTAAACTAGGATTTAATAGGTAACACATATAGTAATATTTAATATCATTTTTATGATCATAAGATTGGACTAGTTAGTGATTAAAAAACATATGTTTTATAGTTTTAGAGTCATTTTCATCTTTGGTGTAGGTGTCGCATGGTACTACTATAAGAACAAAATTTCTTCAACCTCCAATGTTGTTGCTATGCATCCACATTGCAAATGTCCAAAAAGGGGTGATCCAAGAACAAGAAAATGCACTTAAAACTCCGTAGATTCTAGAAAAAAATGACTAAAACTTTTCCACTTTTGTGTATCTCAACTTAAAGCCATGTTTTCAAAGTTTTGAATTTCTTAAGTTGTAACATATCATGCACCTAAGAGTCATGTTCTCCTAAAAAAAGAAGTAATACTCGAGTTAAAAGTTGTACTCTTATTGTTGATATTATGTGGTGCATTCAGGGAAATAGCACATCATCATCATATGAATATTTAGATGAAAGGGTAGCAAGACCTGCTCTAGGGATAGATGAATACTTCAATGAAATGATATATTGTACTTGCAAAAGGTGCCAAAATAGGAAACTAAAGAAGCGACGACTTGTTGGTATCCATAGATTGAAGTATGGAGTTTATATAGAAGAGGTACACTATAATTAATAAATTATTATTCTTATAATAAATAAATATGCATATTATTTAATAGATTATTATTGATCATTTCAATTGATTTTTTGATAAAAAGACGCTTCCAATTCCCAATATTCTTGAAGAACCAATGGATTTCGTTGATGATAGTCATTCTCAAGATGAAGAACAAGACACATTTATGGATGAAACCACTTCGCAGATAAATGAGGCTGGTGTCAATGAATTTCTCCAAGACTTCTACACATCTTCTGAAGAAGTTATTGATTCACCCCTAGCTCAGTTGGCTAGGACACCTCTTTTCCCAAATGCAGATACTTCTATATTGGCAACACTTATGTTGTTGTTGAACTTGAAGGTTACACATGGATTGACAAACACATGTTTTACTGATATATTAAGGTAGGATTTGATATTACTATAAATTCATGATCTAAATGTCTTGAAAGTTTCAAATATTGTGTATACTTATAAAAATAATTTGTTGTCTCATGTAGACTTTTGGCAAACAAAATACTTCCAAAGGAC
Source organism: Sequoia sempervirens (assembly GCA_007258455.2). NCBI lineage: Eukaryota > Viridiplantae > Streptophyta > Pinopsida > Cupressales > Cupressaceae > Sequoia > Sequoia sempervirens. Next base: position 72,437,237 of record VDFB02000363.1, read on the forward strand.
AATAAGTTGCCTCATTCTCATAGAGAAGTATCTTCAGTGATGAAAGACATTGGAATGGAGTACAATACATATGATGCATGTCCAAATGACCATATACTATACTATGGAAATAATGCAAATTTGCAATAGTGCCCAGTTTGTCACACAAATAGGTATCATCAAGATCAAGTATCCAAGAAGGTTCCTTATAAAGTACTACAACACATTCCACTAAAGCCACGGTTTGAGAGGATGTTCAAATGCAAGGATTTGGAAAAATATATGCATTATCATGCACAAGGGAGGAGCCAAGATGGTGTCATGCTACAGATAGCAAACAATGGAAAGAGATTGAGGAAAAATGGCCACATTTAAGAAATGAGCCAAGGAATGCAAGAATTTCTCTAGCAATGGATGGTGTCAATCCTTTTGGAGGTCTTAGAACAATATATTCTGTTTGGCCAGTTTTCATTATTAACAACAATTTCCCCCCTTGGATGGCAATGAAAAAGGAGCATGCAATGTTAACTCTTATCATACTAGGTACTAGAGCATATTAATGCAATGGTTTCTTGAAGATTATATAAAAGAAAAAATCAACTTAGTTAAATCCTGATAAATTTTTTTTGTTTATTTAGGGAAGTATCAGGTAAAGGATATGGATGTATACATGTAGCCCCTCATTGATGAGCTTCAAGAATTATGGGATGGTGTAAATATGTACGATGTATCAAGACCTATCAATGATAGAAACTTCCTCTTTCATGCGATCCTTATTTGGACAATTCATGATGCCCCAGGACTCTCTGTTTGTTGTGGTAATATATTATAAATTAAATTTCTAATTATTTTGTTCATTTTACCATTTTACTAAATATGGTTTCCATTCTTATTTTAGGGCTACAAACAAAGGGGAAACATGGCTGTCCATCATGTGGGCCAAAAACATTGTATAGGCAGTCAAAGGATCTCAATAATATGATGAGTACAAACAATTTTTATCACAAAATCATCACTATCGAGTGCGTGACAAAAAAAGTTCAATGGAAAGGAGGTGGAAATGAGGAAGCCAAGAAGGATGAACCCTGCTAGGTGGAAAGCACTATATGATAAAAAAGAAGGGACAATCTTTCCACTGGGAATGAAAAGACTATCTATTTTTTACAAATTACAATATTATGAGAACTTGCCAATAGCCCACCTATTTGATACTATGCACATCAAGAAAAATGTGGTAGAGTGCTTGTAGAAACATCTAAATGGAACCAACCTTGAAGCACAAATAAAGTTACAAAAGGACCTCCAAGTTGCCAATATCATTCCAAACATGTGGTTGCATGAAAACAACACATTTGTTCTTGCTCCATGGATTTTTATGTCAAGGGAGAAAGAAAACATCATTGATACAATGAAAAGCATAAGATTTCCTTCTAGTTCTAGTGTGACATTAAAAAATTTATTCACAAGAGATGGGTCAAAGTTTTCAGGGCTAAAAACACATGATTGGCACAATTAGATTAAGGTAACTTTGTAGAACATCACATTTGTTGGCAACATAATTAGAAATTTGTATATCTTAGTGATAACATAATTTCATGCATATTTTAACATTATTTTTGTTAATGGTCATGTAGTATGTGTTGCCCATAGAAATACTGAGCACCTTTGATTGTGATGTCACGTTAACTATTTACAAATTATCCAAATATTTGAGGTATTTTGAGTCCATCATGCATACTCGTCCATGAATCTTATCCTTTGAAGTGCATTATTGGTAATGCCTTTATATATGTTTATTCCTTTAGTTTTGAACAAATAATAAGTCTTTATTATAATATACATTAATATCTATAGGTGGGTTTCATCTAAAGAGATACATCAGGATGAATTGAATTATTGGAAGAGGAATGTTCCAATTTTGATGTGTGATATTCAAATGTACTTCCCTCCGAGCTTCTTCAATTCTCAAGAGCACTACCTTGTACACCTAGTAGAAGAGATTGAATAGTGTGGTCCTATCCATATTTCGACAATGTGGCTTGTGGAGAGATATATGAAGGTTCTAAAACAATTTGTGAGGCAAAAGGCTCGACTGGAAGGGTCCATGGTTGAAGGGTACATGGTTTTCGAGACAATGTTTTATTTGAGTGGGTATTTACTTGAATTACATCTTGAATCTCCTTGATTATGGAATGGTAACCAACCTCAATCATTTGAAGGAGAAAAATTAGAGGGTCAAGGTACTTCAAAGAGGATAAAAGGTATACACAAATGTTTGAAGTAATTGTTTTTATCTTAAATTTTATAGGACATAGCTTTAAATCATTATTAATTTATTGAACAATTCTATTTTTCATTGTAGATGCTAAGGAGTGGGAGTCATTACATTTGTATGTTGCATACAATTCTGACTTTATGTTGGAATGGATGGAGAAGTACACTGAACAAAAGAACTTAGAGGATGAAAAGGCATGGACCAATGTATATAATAGACATGGTCAAAACAATGCTCGAGGACTTCCTACAACCCATAAAAGAAAATGGCCAAATAGATGCTCATGGAATTGGCTAAAGACCAATATTGAACATGAGGCAACAAAGGGGAAGAATAGAGTGACACAACAAAAACTAAATTTTGTTAAAGGATCTAGAAATTGGGAGGTGATGCATATATACTAACATATTTGAGGTATTTAGTGATTTTCTTTTTAACTTTTTCATCCTTGAATCTAATTAGTTAATATTTATATGAATATAGGTAACATATTACAAAGGAATGTGGAATTTTGGTCATCATTTTCACATCAAAAAGGTTGATGACAAGAGACAAACTTATGATTGTGGAATTTCAGCATCATTTGAGGTGGAATTTTGTTCACGTGCAAATGATAGACAACCAATCACAAACACACTTCACTATTATGGAGTGTTGCAGGATATTATAGAGCTTGATTTTATATCTTTCAAAAAAGTTATTTTTTGTGTTCAATGGTACAAGTTTATCAAAGTGGGTGAAGACAAAACTATATTTCTACACAAGAATGGATTCCATATGATCAAGCCACTTCTGAACCTTATGTGTTTCCAAATCAATGTGAGTAGATATTTCTCATTCCCAATTTAGAACAACCTGGTTGGTCATTCGTGATTGATTATGATCCAAGAGGACGAAGAGTAACATTTGTTCAAGATGTAGAGGACCATGATTTTCTTGAAGATGCAGAAGTCCCCCTTGAAGACATAGATGGCCAAGATGGAGATGATGAAAACTTTATTGGTAATGATGCATATGACCAAGATGAAGATCATGATGAGTTTACTGAAGTTTCTAAAGGATATGAGCAACCAGATGAGCATCAAGTGCATGAAGATGATGAATTTATTGATTTTCATTTACCTGTAGTTGAAGGTGAAGAAGACCATGAAAACTATGGTATTAATTTATTTGTGGATTTAGGGCCCATTAATGATGGTGCATTTATACCATCAGATGAGGATATTTCAGGTGAGAATGACATTGTTTGATCATCATGTTCACTTTAAGATGGTTGTGAGGATTCAATACTTGATATAATTAACTCTTTACAGGTTAAGTATTGTGTTTTTAATTGTACACCAAATGTAATGGAAATTAAGTAATTTGAATGTTTTGAATGTTCTATTAGTGGATGTTTGTAACGTCAATGAATATAGCTTGCAATGTTTTTTCAATTAGCTAAATTGTTTCATTTTATTTTTTTACTTCTTTAACAATTTACCTGGAAGACACTTTTGTTTTTGGAAGCTTTATGCAATCAACACCTATGCACTTTATGCAATTGACACCTAAGCAAGAGAAACACAATACTCTAAAGCTGAAAAAACTTTGGAAGTTGAGGATTGTTTATGTTTTTCTTATGTATTGAAACATAATGAAAATTATGTATGTTATTGTTCATGTGCTAGTGAATTTGACTTATATTACTAATATCAATTGCATATGTTCTCTAATTAATATTTTGTCATTTTATGTCATTATGTGTTTCTTTAAGAATGTGCCTATGGGTACTCCCGATTCTACTATGGGGGATCCATTGATCTTAAATGGGCTAATTGAAATGCTAAGGAACGGGCAAGGGAAAAACATTGCTATGATGGTGAATGAGGTAAGTTTGAAAATTATCTTTTATAGGTTCAATTATCTTATGTTTCGTATTATATTATGTTAATTTATGTTTGTGGAATGCAGGCCATCTCTAAAGTCGTGTCGACACCTATCACGCCCTTTAATACATCTAGTATTATGCCAGGGGTAAGATTTGATCTAGATTCTTGTGCATTTAATTAACTTATTTCACCTTTTATATTTTTTTAATATTTGTGTTTTTGCTATAGGACATTTCTAGAGTAATTCCCCCAAGAATGCATCTTGTTGGCATGCAAGATCCAATTATGCCATCCAATACACCCAATGCCAGGAAAAATGTAAGATTTAACCATATGTTTGTGTGGTTTTGATTTTGTTATTTCCCCTATTATACCACTTTAATATTTATATTTGTCTTGCAGGGTGTTTCAAGAAGATGTGTGACACCCTCTACATCTAGATCAGAATCACCTGTCACAAGAGAAGCATCAAGCACAATACCTCATAGCATGCCCTCTACATCAAACATGGATGCTCCTAGCATCCCTGCTGAAATGGATGTTCCTAGTATCCTGCCAACACCTAAACAAGTTTCCTTGAGGAGTCTTATAGAATCACAATCAAGAATACTAAGACTCCTACCAGAAACTCCTGAAAATGTTGAAATTAGGAAAGAAATACTTAAACAAATTGAGTTATGGGAGAGGAAATTGTTGGGGAGTCTAGGGCTTACTTCAGCTGAACAGGTAAAATTATTTGGTAATATTATCTTATTATTCTTTTCTAGTTCGTATTTTACCTTTTATCATTATAATAGCATGTTGACTGGTAAAAGCATCATTGATGATTACATGGTTGCTTTGTGATGCTAAAATGTGATTACATTGTTGCTTGATGATCTCATTGTAAATACAGGAAATAAATGACAAACTGACTGATATACCTATAGGGGCATTTACCTCAACCCCTAAGACTTCAACAGTATCCTTAGTGACTACAAAAGGAACAAAAGAAGTTACAATCTTGCTCACCTCAAAAGGAAATGTCTTGAAGGATGAAAGGGGGTTAAAATTCTTTCACTTTATTTTTCATCGCGCAGAACAATTATTTGGCAATACCATTCAAATGGATTGGAGGAAGCAAGGCAATGCTAAGAAAGATGAACTCTTCAAAGATGTCATAATAACATTTGGAAATCCTGGCTTTAATAAGGAAATTATTCTAGATATTGCATGAAGATACATTCACTCTAAACGAGACAATATAAGGTCAAAGTTGACAAAAGACTTGAGATATCCATGTCCAGCTTGGATTACATACCAAATGACATGGGATGAGCTTATTAAAGATGCCAAATTTAAGAGGAAGCTGCACAATAATCCAAAGTATAGGCCATCTACACGAGGAGGATCAAAAAGATGCCTTCGAGATACAACAAAAGTAACCTAAGTTAGGGTGTCAAGTATTGGATCCTATAAATTAGGATCTGGTGGGTACAATAGCATTTGTGGTGGCATGGTAAGTGAATATTTTCATCTACTGTATTCTTTATTTCATAAAAAAAATCATGAAAAATTTGTGTGTTAATTGTATCTTATGAGTCATTATACCTTATAAATTTGGTTATATTTGTTTATGTAGGTTCACCAATTTCAAAAGGAAGCTTCAGAGGAGGACCTAAAATATGCTTTACTACATGGTTCTCAAGGCCTTCAACAACATATGCTAGATCAAGGGGAGAAATTAGTCACTGGTCATGAATTTGAGGTAAGTTCTTTGTGTGATGGGCTATAATAAAATTTCATATTTTACCTTCATTTACATTGCAAAGAAAATGATATAGATATTAATCTAGATAGATACACCTCAAATTACAACAGTTTCTTTTTTACATTAAAAATGAAACAAGCAAAGCTAAAACTACAATCTAAGTTGCTACAAGATTAATAACTATTAGTTTACATAGTGAAAAACATAGATTATCATGGTTTATTAAATTCTATGCTTTGAAGCAAGCAAATAAGGTCTGATATGTTATTTTAACAAGTAAAATTATGTTGTGTATAGGGAGCCCAACAATCAAACTCATCAGGTAGTGAGCATGAAGAGGAGCTAGAGGAACATGATGAATTGTTTGTTGCACACAATGATTCAATTGCCATTCCTGAACCTCGACAAGAAACCACCCTTGAATTTCAGCAAGTGGGAGACAAGAATAATGAGGAGGGTGTTCAATGTGATGAACAATCGACACCCACAATTAGAATAGTGCCTCGTAGAAAGAGGACATAAAGGAAGATGATGGATAGAAACAAATGAAAAAATGACATATTTGCTTCTTATGTTTAAGTGTATTGTTGTCCAATCATGTGGGATTGATCATGGATAAGAAAAAAAATAGAATATATATATAAGAAGAGAAGTTAACAAAATGATTTTTTGCAGGATCTTTATGTTCCTTACATTGATTACTTCAAACAACTTTCCTAGTTATCATTCGCATGTGTGGTCAAAATCATTTGTTTTTGTAGATCAATTGCCTTGGATGGAACTTAATAGGATGCAATTTTTTAGATTATTACTTTTTAAATCATGGAATCCCTTAGAAGTTATAGTTTGGTTGATATTCAACAAAATTTGCAGCCAAAGATGTGTTGACTTCAATTTTTCACAGCTGCATTGTGGTGTAAGTATTTTTAAGTTGATTTTCCTCCAGGTTGAGCTAAAATGCATTGGGAACATTGGAAGAAAAATCACACATACTTCATGAATTAAATTTGGTGAGATTCTTATCTTCTATTAAGCAATCAATATTGACTTTAGCTTCAATTTTTTGGTGGAAAATCAGGGTGTTCTAGAGAAAATTAGGCTAAGTTGTGCTAATTTCCTACAAAACGAGCATTTGATGAATTCCTTGATCATTTTGGCATGCTTGCTCCAGAAGTTTTGGAGGGGTATTTTTTTGTTAGTTTCCTTATTCCATCAACTATGCATTAGTTTTCCTTCTCAGACATTTTCAGAGTATTTATTAACTTTTAGCACATGACATAAACCTAAGACTTTGCTATTTTGACATCTGTCTGACATCATGTGTTGCAACTATGATGAGAAAACAACATGTGACATGATTTGTGAAAAAATGGGTCTAAAAGGTTATCAGGTCTATGTGAAACATTTTCCTTGTTAAAGACTGGCCACTATCATTAGTAGTTGGGTTATATTTTATTTTATTTTTTTAAATAAGAGTGATAATTTGAACATTTACTTCTTTAAATGAAAGTACAACAGATACAATGAATATTTCTCTAAATCACCCATGCATACTAGTCTCCCATATCATTTTTTTTATTAGTGGATGTCTCTAAATCCAACAATAAAATCAACTTTACCAACAATATTTTTTTTTTCCTTAGTGAATTGTTCATGTTCATCGCCCATGAATACTGGTCTCCAATAGAAGTACACAGAGAAATGGATTGTGAGGCCATTTGGTTAGTCGACATTCACTGTAGTCTTCGATCCATCCGTTTGGGATTGGAGAAGCGCTGCCGCCAGAGAAGGATCTGCATAGAAGATTTGGCTGTGGTAAAGCAACATCACTCAATCAGTAAGAGAAGATTTGGCTATGGTAATGCTGATTGGAAATAATTTGAGCTTTGAAGGCACTATCACATTCCTCATTGCTCAACCAAGGCATCATTTCCCAGGTTCATTTATATTAGATTGTTTAGGCAGTCTCTAAAGCTTTAGTCATTGCATTTACAATCTGTTTATCATCATTAGGGATCGTTGTCTTGGAACAACATTTTGTAAGAGATTCGTACTTGAAAAAGTCAGATATAGTTTGCATATATTGTTGTCTTAGTAGATTGTATTGAGAGTCATATAATGAATACAGGAGTTATGGAAATCACAAAGAAGATTCTTAAACACCAAAAGTGAGTAAAAAGGAATCACATAGAAGATTCTTAAACACCAACTCAGCTCATCAGCATTGTAACATCTTATTATCCTCTTTCATCTTCAACCCAACTACCTATATAAACTAGAGCAATGGCGATTACAAGATCTGGTAAAAATCCATACTACATGCCCATTTTAGCACAAGCAGAGAGAAGCTCTATACAACATTTGCAACTCAGTGTGCTTCATGGAAAAAGAAGCTCTGAAGTTAGGATCACCAATAACCTACACAAACACAAACCGGTCTGAGCCAAGTTTGACTCCTAGTCTTGAAGAATGCATGATCAAACGCATCTTGTTATCTACTATCATCTCTAGTTCAACCGCCAACTACATCAGTTTCTTTAATTTGTTTGTTTTGCATAATAAAAACTGCATTTGTAGTTACATAGGTGTAGATTTTTTCATTTTTAGTTATTTTTATAGTGTGCAGTTAAAACTATGCTTCACCCATGCACACAGTTTGTGAAGAAACAAATTTCTACAGCTCTTATACTATACTAATTAACAAAATTGAGGGATGGGAGATTTACTAATGTTATACCATTTGAGGAGAAAAGAGGATTCCTTGAACATGAGAGGTGAATGAGCTTTTGGGAGACTATTAAGCTATTGATTGGTTTGATCTTTTTGGAACAATGTACAATCTATGTTGATGTCATGATATGAATCCTTGCAAGGTAACTTACAAACAGAGCATTCTAAAGTATGAAATAGATCAATTGAAGAGAAAAATGAAATCAACATAATAAAATACAGCTATCATTTAACTCTTTGAGTGATCGCACATTGTTATGGTCAATGAGGATGTGGTAGATAGTATTAGGAGGAGAACCAACACTTTGTTGTCTCTTCTGTCACATGTTCATGATGAAGTTGTGGTTGTGTCATCGCTTGATCTATTTGTTGTCAGTTTAAATACAATACACTATATAATTTATAAATATGTATACACAATTTTTATATGAAAATGAGTAATTCGTAATTGAATCATTATGTTAGGTACATAATCAATAGAAGACTACCGCATCTCTAGAAACCTGATCTCTTCAAAGGATCTAGCCAAAGTAAAAATTCAGAACATAATGTGTGAGGTTGACACCAGCAAGTACAACTATACATGCAACATTCAAACGAGTATTGCCCATGTTAGATCAAATAGGTGTATATGTAAAAATGTGACATTGAAAACAATATATAAATACTTGAAAATGTAGATGATTAAAAGAAGCATTAACTGGAAAGTTATCTAAACTGACTTACAAAATGGAGAGAGAATCATGATAAACCCAATTGGATAGAGGAAAAATGTTGTCTTGTCTAAGAAAGGCAACACTATGACACAAGAAACAATGTCAGGAGAGCCATATCATAGAAAAATTAAAAAGAATGTCAGTTTAGTAAAACTTGATTTTCTGGTCCAAAGAAAATTACCATCATATTCGAGGAAGTTCAAGTAATGGTAGTAAGATAGAGCTACCACAAAGAGCAGATTTGATAGTAAAACAGGAACAAAACCATGCGCAAGAAGCAATGGTCAAAGAAAATATTAAATAAATGTAGGACAAAACACAATTATACTCAAGAAAAATGTTTCTATCTAATAATAGCAAACGAAGTAAACCTTGTCCTCCAAGGATTGGATGCAAGACAAATATAGTTCATCATAGCAGGATTAAATGTGGAATTATACAATCAAGAGCATGATTTTTAAATATTTATATGGCAGAGGGAATGCTCCATGTCATAGCTACACAGGTCTTCAACCAAGAATTCTTCATATTCCACAAGCATTCCACTAATCAGATGGGACTAGAGGGCCACTATCACTATCTTCTACAACTTATTATTATGGTGGGTCTGTTGTCTACATCAGGGAGAAAATAAAATTTATGCTATCCAATAATATATTCAGTGGGATAATTCCCACTCATCTGAAGGGTCTGCAGGGATTTCAAAACTTAGAATCTTCTGAAGTGACAGGTAATACACTATATGAAGACATGCCCATAGTAATTAAAGGAATCGAATATAGAATCACTTATGTGCTGAAAGTAAACACTATACTGGACCAGTCATTCAATAATCTTAATGGGAAAATACCACAAAGCATAGGGAATCTATCTAGCATGAGGCTGTTAAACCTGTCTGGAAATCATCTCAAAGTTAGGATAACTACATCTTTGGGGAAAATATCAACCCTATAATAGTTGGACAAATTTCTACAACTTATACTATACTGATTAACTCAGACTAAAAAATCATCACATTCATCAACATAAATTTAATAATTCTGCTCAAAAGATAGTGAACAACAATACTAAGAAAAACTAGAAAATAATGATAATATCTTATAGTTATATTCATCTCTATTCAGCTGTGTGAAGCAATCATCTACAGTATGCATATAAAGGAGAAAAAACTAAAGCAAAGTAGTCGCAGACTAACAGTATTTCTCATGCATGTCTTTAGTTTGCATTGTAATCTGTTCTGTTTTTAGTTTTATTACCCAACCATACTTTGCTTGTTTTATCTTTATATGTATGATATTCTAGAATCTTTAATGCAACATAAGAATACCAAATTATTTTCCAGTGATGTTGTTCTCAGTCTTTGAACAGATCTGTTAAAAGCTTTTTGTTATTGATTAATATTATCGAATGTGATCATTGTTTTAGTATAGTATAAGAGCTCTAGGATTCTGTTTTACAAGTTTGAGTACATTTGAGACTACAAAGAGTCAAATAACACATAACAATGCTCAAATCTAATTAGCCAAATGTATCAAAGACCAATGCTACACAAGTAGAGTCTAAAGCCAAGGGAGTTGCCCTGCCCTATCAGAACTAAACATTAAGAGTAACATATAATGATTGGGCCTGGCCCTGAAGCTCATCAGAAAGTAACCATTCAAGAGAAACAGGGAACTATATAAAATGATTATTCAATGGAAACTAAGAGAACTTCATATTAAATCACTAAATAGAATCAAATGACTTAGAAATATCAATAAACTGAAACAGTGTCAAATATCTTATGTGACAAACAGTTCATAGACCCTGCATGTACTTTCACATTCTTTCTTGCATGTCTACTAAAATATTTGTAACTGTGGTGCAATCCAACCCCCTGTGTCTTATCAGACAGAGAAAGCTTGCAGCTAGTAATCACACCTCACTAATTTAGAATGAATTGAACAAATAATTTTAAGAATGGCAACATTTGTCAAAAATACTTTGTGTTTTATGCATTCATGGAGGGCTATAAACGATTTCAAAACTCCTACGTTCTACATTTATGTCTACCAGAGTGTTTGAAACTACAAAATCCTTATAACTTTGGTTGTAAGAAACGATGCATTTCAAGCTTTATTGAAGTATTATAATGAATGTAGGATCCTTGAAGTTTATCAACATCAAACAATTCAGTTCATGAGTTATATGTAAAACCTTCATTGTCATAATGACTAAATTGTTGTTGTTTTGAGCAGTTGCAGCTGTAGGTGCTCCTGTTCCCTCTTCATCTGTAGGTAAAGTTAACCACAATACATTGGTCATATAAACTCTTTCAATTTTTATGTTTGATGGTAGAGCAGAGGATTCAGTAGTCGAGCATCTTAGTTTTGTGTCACTAAAAATTATACATGGTACTTTTAAATCACTTTCATTCTTTTATAACCATTTTTTCGCAAGGCTTCTACTTATCATTAATATTTCAAGTCCACATCATCAAATATGATGTCACATTAGCATTTTTTTTTTGTTGAGGTTTCCAAAAAACCTTTCAAAACAGATAGACTAGTAGTTATGCATTAAGTCATGTTTTATTGGTTGGTCAATTTGACATCACATGATTTGTTGTTTTATATATCTATTGAATATATTTCATTCAATTATGTGTACTCATAATCAATACTACTAATTTTAAGGTCTCAATTTCTATTGTTATCCTATAAAAAATATTGGACATTAAATCAACAAATACATTGATCATGGTGATTTCAAATCACTCCCAATTGCTGTAATTTCTGTCATAATCATTATATTGTTGTTTTGTGAGCAAGTGCACCGGCCCCCTCTACATCTGCAGGTATATAGAGCTTTCTTTCTATGGGTAATTTACATCTTTTCTAAAATAGGAAGAGGAGATAAATATAACTCAATTATGATTTGGATTTGGTGGGCTTGCAGGTTCGAACAATAGTGCATCAACAGTAAGTGTTCCATCCTCTTCCCCTAAGCCTACAACATCAACTTCTGCTACAGTATTTCCCTCAGCAAGATCACCCACAAGTTCTATGACAACAACCCCCATATAACAATAACTTCAGTCCAAAGTTCTATGATGAGTCATGTCATAATGCTCATCAAATTGTGAAGTTGGTTGTGCAGAGTGTTGTGATGAAGGAAGCTAGAATGGCAACTTCTTTGCTCTGTCTTCAATTCCATGATTGCTTCATGATCAAGGTGCATTCTTTGTTTTCTATTTTTTCATTTTCATATATATATATATATATGGAGAACAATGATTAGGATTGATCTTATAACTTGTGCTTATGTTTTGAATGTATCCCCTTATTCATATGGTCATGAGTATAGTATTTAAATTGGGATTCAAACCTATGACCTCTGTTTATGGCTCAACCATCCAATCTGACCCAAGAATCAAATTTTTGTTTGCTTTGTTTTATGATGATGATAATTTTTATTTTTCATTTAGATGAAATTGACACTGATTTAAATAGTGGGTGTGTTGTAGTTAACACATCAATTGTTTATTTAAATAATGATGCTCATGAAAATTAGTTATTTATTACACACTTTCATTATGAGATAAAAGTCGACATATCTCATAAGCTCATTATGCACTTCATGAAAATTTGAGTAAAACACTTGGTCTCTGCTTCTAGCGAGTAAAACACTTGGTCTCTGTGTAAGAAGTACAAATTATAAAATTGAGAAAATTATGGTTTGTACTTATTGAAACAAATTAGTACCTACAAAATTTTAGCAGCTGGGTTTTATTTTGTTAGTGTCTATTCTATTCTTATCTTATTTTATTTTGTTTGTGAGGGAAATAATGCAGATTTATAAGTGATTATTGTATCTTGTTATTTTACTTTATAAGTGAATCTTGAGAAAAGAATACAAAGTCAGTAGTGCAAATCTATCTAGTTAGTAGTTACAATAATTCTAATCTACGTTAGATGAAGATTGATGAAGTAATTGCCTAATTGCTTTGTTTTGACATATGACAATAGATAGAGTTTTCAAGTGGCATTTTTAAAGCATAAAGGAGCAGTTGGGAAGGAAAAAGGTCAGTTTGACACCTGTAGCAACATTTTGCAAGCATCTAAGAAGGTATTGATGGGAAGTTGAGTAGGTTGCAGGCATATAGGGATAGTTTAAGCACATATAGCAGCAATTTGCAAGCATCCAGAAGGTTAAAGAGTGGATATAATAACTGACAGAGGAAAAGAAATTTGAAAAGTCAGGAGTCTTCTTTCACCAATGCCTTGCTAGAACTTTTTTGTGGAGTCAAATAATGGAAGCAATTTCTAGGCGGCCAAAATAAATCAAATTTACCAAGTCAAAGTTCGAGGTGGTCATTGATGCTTCTTAATGTCATATCCTACATTCTCTCCAATGAAGGATATAAAAAGAAAACTAAAATCACTTTTGTAATTAGTTCTTTTGATTTTGATACAGAATTGTAAACTTGACACAAAGTTTCATTCTAGTAACTTTGACATTGTACCTCAGATTTTTCAGTTTTAGACTGAAGAAAAACACTTTGTAACACATTTTCAAAGCAAAAGATACATATTTTCAGACTATGTATGCTTGCAAGAGCATCTCCTATCAATAAAATGAACATTTTGGCCTTCAAAACTTCTGTTTCTATTATGTGTATGAGTTAATTGATGTCATTTTCTATGATTTTCAAACATTGAATGTTGAAAATCACACAAAAAAAATTAAAAAAAATTATTATTTTTTTAATATATTTTTTCATATTGTCTCTAAAATTTAATCCCAATTATTGTCTCTAAAGAGACAATATGTCTTTAATCCCAATACTATTTTCTCTAAAGAGACAAAAAAACTTATGTTTCATATTGTCTTTAGAAAGACAATTTTTAAGACAATAGTTTAAGACACCCACTTAAAGACAATAGTTGAGACAATACGCAATATTTTTTTTGTCTCAAATTAAGACAATTTACTCAATAATTGTCTTAAAAAATTTCTTAAAACCCCCTTCAATGTAGTAGTGTAAAATTCTTTTAACTTTTGTTAATTGTATGCTTTTTCGATTGTGGGGGATTTTGGGTTGTCTCACTACTTCAAATTCTTGTAACTTTTGTTAATTGTATATGCAAAGGCCAACCTCAGAATAAAAGGCAAGCAATTCATCCTCACAAAAATGAAATGGCCCATCTAAGAATACCAAGAAGCAATTTACTTTCTGAATTGAGCGAAATAATAGATGATGTTAATAGATCACATGGCCAAAGATGGCTGGGACAACAAACCCTGCAACTATATTTTCCTGAATTGCTGCTCTTTTGCTATATAATTTGATAATGAAATCATCTATTTCTCCACCAAGAACAATTCTTGAGCTACTGCTACAAAAATACAAAGCTCAATAATACCTGATTTATAGATTGTTGTCATCCCTTGTACATAACGTGATCATTACAATAAAAAACTATTTTATAGTTGTATTCATATTAACATTACGTGTTATTGCCAAGCACACATTATTTCATATAATTTCTCATACCTATATTCTAGAAAATTTTATGTCCTCTCATGATTTGTTATGTTTTTATCTAATGAATTTACAAAGTATTGTATGGTACAGTATATTTTGCACATCTTAAAAGCTCATGGACATGAAGAATTCTTGTAGGATGCATTGAATTGCAATTGAAACTTGGAAACTTTGAATTTATGAGCGATTCTTGTTAGTTTATACTGTATGTTATCAGAGGTAGATTATTTTCTGTTTCCTGAATTGTTTTAATTACTTTTTATCTACAGGTGAAAGATATACATCAGGCAAATAAATGCAAAGTCAAATGTAAAGTCATTCCTACGAAGTTTTCTAGACCAAAGGAAATTGTTCCTATTTGTTCAAAAAAAGTGGTAAGTATCAAACTTTGTGAAATATGTACTTTTATTTTTTGTGAACTAATTTTTATTCATAGTTTTGAGGATGTATTTGTATTGTCCTATGTTTGAAATTTAAATCAATAATGAAGTTTAATTTCAAGAGTTCTATATTAAAAGATTCATAATTTCACCATTCAAACAGGGTATTTTGAAGCTATTTGCTTTTGTGAAAAGCTTCCAAGATAAGTAAACAAGCGTATCTTTGCTATAGTGGCTCTCTTTTTCTTCAAATGACAGCCACATATTTGCATGAATAGTGGAAATGGCAGAGTGCTAGGTGAGTTAATAATTTGCTTACCTACTTGTTTACAATCTACCGTACTGATGAAGTAACTAAGCACAAATATTCGTTGTTACAGGTTTCTGAGAAAACAACCAGATCATGCTGTGCTTCTAATGGCAATATTCCTTACTTTCAAACCTATGCCAAAGAGGCCCTCATAGTCCAAATTGAAGACTATGAACAATGCTATTACATTTGAGATATTCAACAATGTTCATTTTAATTGGAAAAGGTCTGCCAATATTCCAAATAAAGTCACAAAAAAAGGATATCTTTTGTATTTTGTAGCATAGTTTACGATTAACAGGTCACACAGACAAGAAGACACTCAAATGCCAAATGTAATGCATAATGATAATCTGGAGCAGTCTAATTAGATTAACGATATTCTTTTTATGATTGTACAAGAGCAAGACCATTCATATCTTAAACTTAATCTTAATGCATTCTCAAATTTTTACTTACTACTATCAATTTCAAACTATGACTAAATTCTCTTCGGCGTCCCCATTGCACCCCATAGGTGCGATTGCTAGTTTATTTCATTTGTAGGTTCTATATGAAAATTTTTTCTAAACTTGTGTTTCTTTAAAAGTCGACCACAAGCTTTGTAAGAAGTGGCAGTGGGGTGCTGGGTGCTTCGACCCGGGAGCCCTCCCACTCCGCCAACTCGACCACAACCATCACCATGGTGGCGGGTAAAATGTTTTTAATAACTTTTTGAATAAAGGTGGTCTTATGGTGCATCCGAGGGGCCAACTTTTTTACCCTAATTAGTATTGATTCTTGCCTCAGTTAGTGTTAAAAGGTCCTTTTAGGCTTTTTTCGTTTTTGCATAACTTTTGTTCCAGATGGTGAAATTTTGCAAACGAAATATCGTCAAAAGGTGGAAATCTCAACTTTCTAGTGGTCTGATGTTTCTTCAAAAAATTTCTATTTGGTTGCATTTATTGCTCATTGAAAGTCTGAAGGTCCAGTTGCACTCCCGTGCTCTTCAGATTTTCTCTGCACTTCATTTCAGTTCCAGAGCATCTCTCAATCGACTGTTGCTTCATAGATTCCAGAGTTGTGCCAGTTTGCGAGTTTTCCAGTGTTCCTTGGCATCGAGGTCTGCTGTTGCTTTATCATGATTCTGACTTGAGTCAATCAGTGACTCTAATATGGTTTTCTAGCAAACAGAAGTATCTTTCCTTGCTTGCCGCATTCAGGATTCCAGTGTTACTCCACAGTGTACTTCCAATGCTTCTTCTTGCAGCAGGTTATCTCTTATGGGGGGGTCATATGATCTCTCTTATGAATAGAGTTTATTGTATTTGTGATGGATATCATTATTGTATTTCATCTCTCTTTTGAGGGGAGTTTTTCCCATGAGGTTTTCTCCTTTCCTTGTTTGTGAGAGATTGCATTGTGTTGTACATGGGTACCTAACATGGCCTAGTAGCCAGGACCCATCTTTGCATCTTTGTGTCATTTATAATATTCCACTCCCTAAGTTGCACTTAAGGGGGGGTGTTGGTGTAATTAAAAGTGTTGTACCTTGTCCTAGATCATAATTACACCTTAGTTAAGTTTACTTAGGGACCACATAGGAGGTAGTTGGAAAATTTCCACTTTTGGTGGACTTATCATGTTATTACTTTATCACATCCACCTTTCGTGGACACATCATGTGATTTCTCTCCACCTTTTGTGGGTGATCCACCATTTGTGGTGATTATCACATTATCACTTTTCCACTTTAGGTGGAGTGATAGCTTCCATTATTGTCTCATGTCATAAGATTACAACACTTGTCTTAATCTTATGCCCTTCTATGTTCTCACCTTGGCTATATAACCAAGGGTCTCCTATGCTTTTGATCATCATATTTGCATTCATTGATAAAGAATACAGTCTATTATTATCATATTGTTTCTATCTCTCTTATGCTTGTGTGCTTTCTATTAGGCCTCTAGATCTTGGGTGGCTACCTTGAGCCAATTCTTATAGGAAAAATCCATGCACTAAAGTTTCCAAGTTATATTTATACATACAAAATTGGAGGAAAAATTACAATTTACTATATAAAGAGTGGCATCTCATGTAAGTTCAATTTTCAACATTTTATCAACAACTAAATTATAATATTGTCAATTTATAAAAAACTATGTTCAAATAATTTTTTAATTTTTTGAAAAAAATACAAACATAAAATATTCTAAAAAATACACATTTTATTATTTTACATCATTTATAAATTCAAATCATATATATCACTTTTTCGTGATTCAAGTTTAAAGTTGGATCAATGTTGGTCATTTCCTTTATAAAAGTGTAACACAATTTTGTACTTTTACCTGAAAGTTAGTTATCATTACAATTTATAGGCTTACAAAATATTAATATTTTTGTGAGATAAGGGGGATTCACTACTCATTAGTCTCTTTGGTCTCAAAAGAATCCTAGGGAATGAATTGCCCTTATCCACCTCAATACAATCTAAATGAAGAAATTGCAAAATATACCCAGATTAATTATCATAAAAGATCGCTTCAAAGCCTAAGAGAGAACAGTTTCTATATTCCTGCCTTTGAAAGAGGAGCTCTCAACCAAAAGACTAAAACAAAAATTCAAGATGCTAGTATGATGCGCTAGAGTCCAACTGACACATTGGCATCCTAAGAAACAAAGAGCTCAAAGACTCAAACAGGCAGATCAAAGCTTCCCTATCTAACCTAGGTTTGAGGTCTATTCAATGGAATAATGAGACAAAGAACAAAAACTAAAAGAAAGCACAAGGAGAGCTAAGAAGCCTGGACTTACGAACATCCAAATGTACGAATCCTTACTCCGAGCTCTACTTTAACAACTTGAACACAAGACGAATGAGGAAAAATGTTGGGGCTATATAGGGGTTTGTGGCAGTCAAACTCCCACTTTGGTGTTCCCACCTCCATGGACAACTAGATAAATAGAGAGAGTAATCAAAATGGAAAAAATGAAATGGTGAAAGCAATCCCCACTTTAGGAGGAGAACCTGCACCACCAAGATAGCAAAGGAACAAAGAGATCTAATTTATCCACAAATAGAAAAGAATGAGATAGCTTACCAAAAATCCTCAACCCCCTCTTGAACACATGGATGCACTGTTGAATGATTGCTAGAGAGATTTGGCTATTGTAGGGACCTCAGTCTGACAAAGCTTTGCTTATAGAAGTGATGTTGCCAAGAGTAGAAGAGATTAAGAAGTGAAGTGAAGCTTAGGAGAGAGGCTTGAATGAATGAGACAACCCCCAAAATGAGAGAAAAAGAGGGGTTTTGTTGCGTGCAAGGGTAGTAAAGAGTTGTTACACCTGAGACCCTGCTTGCATAGACACATGTCAAGAGCCAAGATTTGAGATTCTCCATTTCAAACTTCAAAAATATCAGGACGCTAGCATGCCACACAGATGTAGATGCATGTTGCGCAGGCGTCTGAGACACAAGTTTTTAGGAAAGGGGTTAATAGGTCATTGTTGCTTTGCCATTGGACCACATGGAGTCAGAATCATGAAATTTCAACCCATGGGGTTTTTTTTATAAATGCATTTAAGCGTCATAAATGCTAGGCAAAGTGTTAAAATGTGAAATCACCCCTAGGTGAAATTTTGTGACATTACATTTTGCCCCCACTTTAGTTGGCTTGATTTTGGAAAAAATCAATCACACTAAAGTAGAAAATAAAATTTCCACCCAAAACCTGAAGTTTGATAGATTTGCATGCCAAAGGAAGGTACTGTAGAGGTTGCAGAGGTCAAGTCGTCCAGTACTAAAGATGCCCCCATCGATCGAACTCAGCGAGAAGTGTAGGGCTTGTCATGAAAAATCACATCAAATTTTATTCTACAAAACTCAATTTTAAGTTAGTCCCAAAAATTGGAAGAAGCTATAATGGTGAGAAGAATGATGAAGAAAAAAATCAATGATTTGGAAGAAAAATATGCTAAAGAGGTTATTATATGGCCCCTCCTGAGATTGTCCCCAGCTAGGTGGGGTAAAATCAAGAGAAATTGGGGAGCCACAATCTCTAGGGAAAAATGGGCCCCAGGGGGCCTATATTTATACCTAGGTGGGCCCCTTGAAGGGTCATTTTCAATACTCATCACGAGGATTTTGTTGAATTTTGTGAGAGAAAATTCATCAAAATGTCGAGTAGATGAGAGTACAAGGAGCCTAGGTTGGACCAGCTGTATGCACACATTATCGAGGGTGTTGAGGTCAACCAAGTAGGTCTCAAAGCCCCTTGATTTGCACTCTTCAATGATTTTTAGAACATTAAGTTTAGAGTAGTGCAAGCATCCTAGTTGTGTCCATGAATCCTCTACGTGTGCTAGAATCTAGGACCAGCGTTGTCATCCTAGGGATGCGTTGTCATCCTAGGGGTGTGATGTCATCCCTACGCCATTAATGGTAGATTGGGACACCCACATGATGTGTAGATATCTATGTGGCACACACATGTCCTTAATATTTTTTACTTAAGTTTTTTCAATCGACCATGTAGTGACTCAAACTTTTTCCTCTTTCATAGGACTACCCTAAGATCAGGGAGAATCTTGGTGGGTAGGTATTGCACCTACTCAGAGACCAAAGGGATCACCTAATAGAGGACAAGGTCACACATCTAGAGTGCATTGGTTCCTGGCATGTTTATACCATGTCAAGGATGCTTTATCATGATAGGATGTTGATGGCGCTTTTGGAGAGGTGGGATGCCACCACATTGAACTTCTAGTTGCCCACTGGAGAGATGATTGTTACTTTGGAGGATGTCTACCACATCCTCGGTCTTCCCATCTGCGGCCGACAGGTGGAGCTAGATGGCACACACTCAACATAGGAGCAATCAAATACTGTTTGATACTGCTCTAGTCGAATGGATGATGAGGATGGGATCAAGAACATCTACATGCGATGTTTCAATTAGGCCCAAAACATTGCACCTCTACTACACCACATCATGGTGGTCATTGTCACCACACAAATTACCATAGAAGGGTGAGGCTCTCACCTGAATGGGGGTCTCGTTTATACTATTTAGGAGATGTTGGAGCAGGGTACAATTTTTGCATGGGGGTGTAGTATGCTTGCACACTCATACCAGGAGCTCGGGAAGTACATCCACTATGAGTACTAGAGCTTGACTACATGTACACTATTGTAGGTGTGGGATTTCATGAACATCACTTGCATGAGGCCAAAGGGCTCCCTGTACATGCAAGATTATACTATACCCATGGCTCATTGGTATGAGCTTACACAATAGTCGAAGCATGGTGATCTCTAGTTCTAGCAGTTCTAGTTCGACACATTAATGCTAGATGGTATTAGATGGAGACCCCATCAACTATTCTAGTGGGTTAATGATGGAAAGTTCCTTTGGAACCTAAACATTACTACTTCATTCTCGATTGTATTGATTTTGTCATTATGACATACTACTGGAATTGGGTCATGTGATATGATGGGCAGATTCAGTCCATTCCCCTTGCTATCCCTACATACACTCGAGCTATTTAGAGTATTGTGAGGTTAGGGGACTATTTACATCCTACTATTGCAAACGTCTGACTTTTTGATGATGAGGTTGATGATGTAGATCTACTAGTGATGGGAACAATGGAAAACATAAATGTGGCCAAATATTTTATGGCGTGGTGGGTGGTGTATCGTTTGACACTAGTGCTCCCAGTGGATTCCCCCATGGGGAATCCCAGCTTATAGGGGGAGGTGTTGCCATAGCCACCCAAGAAGAGGCAAAGGCGTCGAGGCAACAAAGATGAGTAGGAGGAGAATAGCAAGAGGAGGACCATCTAGAGTAGTAGGAGTAGGCCGAGGAAGTTAGGGTTGCTTCACTGAGTCTGAGGAAACAACGGAGGATGTCATCTCCTCCATGAGCCACTCCAATTTCATTGACTACACTAGCCCCACCCTTTGTCCCAACAGTAATTATTGTAGCGTTCAAGGTAGCTCCTAACGCTAGTGGTGCGGGGCCTAGTGCTCCTCCTCCCCCTAACCCATTCTGGTAGCCAGGGGATCTAGGTATGACAATTGTTTATGCTATGCCATTTTAACATTTTTTTTAGTTCTTTGATCTCATGTGTATGCATATTATGTTTTGGTTTTAGTATCTATACATTTCATGGTATTGATATATATTCTCTTTTTGTGGTTGCAATTGATACATAGGGATGGACTAGGTTATTTTCCCAATGCATATCAGAGGTGGCCCCTGTCATACCTATCTAGGGGGCAGTCCTAGATGCTTACCAGCCAGTTTCAGTGGGATGTCACATCCACCTTTTTGAGCTGGTAGCCTTCCTGAGGACTTCCTATGAGGAGGGGTAGGTAGAGATAGTGCAATAGATCACAAATTCTACCACATTTTATGGGAAGTGGGATCACCTATTGAGGGAGCTGCAGACAGTACTCATAGAGCGAGATGTGATCGTGATCAGGGTTGATGCCACCAAGCAGGCATGTGACACACTTTAGAGCCATCTCAATGACCTTGTAGGACAACTGGTAGCAGTGATCTTAGTAGGCGATAAGTAGCTACAATAGGAGCTCATCTAGGCCCACATGTAGATAGTCTCTCTCCAGGGAGAGATCAGGGGGACGCACATGACCATCTCTTTCTCATGCTCATATCACTCCTGATTTGTCTCCACTATGCAGCCTTGACCCCAACCACAACCACAACCAGAGCTAGAGGGCTTCGAGAGCCACATGTTCGAGGCATAGAGAGCCTCTTTTTGTATATCATTTTTGTAGCCACAACACATATTTTGTAGATCATTTTTTGTATAGACACTGATACATATATACGATAGCCACTCACTTTTTTATGATGGTGGCACAATACATTTACATGACATTTGATATTTACATATATATATATACATGAGATACTTATTCTAATATTATGGTGTTCTTTACTTAATGTGTATGTTCCTTACTTTCATGTATGTTGATGCTATGGATTTTATATGTATGGATGTATATATTTAAATTAGATGCTATCATGATTTAATGAACACACATGGATGTTTGTTAATTAAATAAAATGATTATCTAACTTCCTAAAAAGATGTAATGTAATGCATGGATACATAGCATAGTAAAACACACATATGTATATCTCTCTCACACACACATGGATGCATCATAGCACAAAAAAATCATAATGTGTTAATGAAGGAATGTCAACATATGCAATGCTACAACCCTTAAAGAGTGTTCAACACTGCATATATGACACATTAGACACTAGCATAGTATCGATGAAGATACATTGCATTAACTAGTTCTTTTAGAGGCATCCTATCCATAGTCAACAACCCATAAGTACCCAAGCCACACATGGAGATGATGGTGTAAGGGCCCAACCAATTAGGACTAAATTTTTCCTTTTGATCAAGTAGCACATTTAAATTTCTCTAATTCTCATAAAGAACCAGGTCACCTACCTTGAAAGTCCTTACACTTTGATTGTATTGTCTAGATAACAATTGTTGATAAGCTTTAAGATGATCGAGAGCCTGTAATCAACACTCATCGAGTATCTCTAGCTGATGCAAATAATTAGCTCAGTAAGTCTCTTCATCAATTAACCCTTTAAGGTAAACTTGCAAAGACAAAATTTCCAACTCTAAGGGCATGATAGCTTCAACACCAAACATGAGGTTGTAGGGTGTCGTTTCTGTTGTTGTACAAAAACACGTGCAATAGGCCCATAAAGCGTATGTTAACTAAACACACCAATCGTTATCATGTTTATTTACTGTTTTGAAAAGAATGAGCTCAAGAGTCTTATTAGATGCTTCCAGTTGTCCATTAGATTGAGTATAATATAGTGTAGAAAATCTATGTTGAATGTGGAACTTCTCCAGGAATTGCTTCACTTCCTTGTTATTGAATGGTGTACCATTGTTAGAGACAAGTGTAGAAGGCAACCCAAAGCAAGCAATAATGTTATTTAGAAGAAAACTTTAAATAGCTTCAACATTTGTAGATTGAATTGGGATGGCTTTGATCCATTTCATGAAGTAATCTATAGCAATAATGATAAAGGTGTGTCCTTTAGAAGAAGCAGGTGATATTTTTTTGATAATATCCAACCCCCATTTTGCAAACAACCAAGGAGAGGTTTGGTTTTGTAACTCTTGTGCAATACAACTATGTTGTTGGCATTGAGGGCACTTTTTAAACAAATCAAAGGATTATTGTTCTATTATTTTCCAAAAGTACCCCATGTGGATTAGTTCTCACACCATGGATTTACCACCAAAGTTTCCACCGCTGGAACCCAAATGGGTTTCCTTAACGGTGAGGGGTATTTCTGCTTTAGTGAGACATCGAAGAAGTAAGCCATTGTAATATTTTGATAGAGAACATTCGACAAGACAATGTAATGGATTGAAATATTTTATATACGAGTACAATCATTTTTCATCACATCATCGGAAAATTTTCTAGTCTTCAGATAGTTGTAGATGTTAGAAAACCATTCTCCCGAGTCTATGTGAGAACACACAAGAGCATCAAATTTAGGTTGATCAAAAACAACAGGAGTCTGAAGGACTTGAACCACAAAGTGGTATTCTTTTGTATCCTCATACAAAGGTACTAGGGAGGAAGAACTCACCATGGCATCCACATTTCAATTTTCTCTCATAGGAACACTATTTATTGTGAAGGATGAAAACCAATTAAGCAAAGACAAAGAAAGGTATCAGTATCGAGACAACTTAATTTGCTTAGCTTGATAGTTTCCCATAATTTGATTCACAATAAGCTCAATGTCACCATGAATATGGAGATTTCTTATTCTTAGTGTGATTGCGGCATGCAAGCTAGCAATGAGGGCTTTGTACTCATTGATGTTGTTGGTACAAGGGAAGTCTAATCGAAAGGAGAGAGGGATTGGCTTACCTTCAGGTGAGATTAGAACTACGCCTGCTTTGGAGCCAGTCTGACACCTCGACCCATTGAAATACATCTTCGACATAGGGTCATGATTGATCACAAAGACGTTCTCATCAAGGAATAAGTCCAAACCCAAAAAGGAACGAGATGAAGAAGCATCTGCCAATTGGTCAATAACTACTTGACCCTTTATCAATTTTTGAGTAATGAACTTTATGTCAAACTTGGAAAGAAACATTACCCATTTCTCTAAGCTCCCAGTAAGGTTGGTATTGGAGAACAAATGCTTTAGAAGATCACTTTTTACAATGACATGTGTTTACATGAAATAAGGTAGTGTCTAAGCTTTGCATCATAAAAAAAGAGCAAGGTATTGCTTCATAGATGAATAACAAGTTTCATAATCAAACAAGGTGTGAGTAACGTGAGTAGACTTCCCTCTCTAGCATCATCATACTGAGTGAGCAAGGTTGCCAAAGCATATGGTGATGCAGCAAGGTAAACCAAAAAGGGTCTATCTTGCATAGCCAACATTAATATGGGAGGATTGGCCAAATAAGTTTTGAATGACTCCTCGAAGCTTTATGGAACTCCCATCCCATTTAAAGTGAATGTCCTTTTAGAAAAATGAGTGAGTTAGTAAGTACTAACAACAAAATTGAGACATGAATCCGTGAATCTTTGAATCTTCCCTTGTAAAACGTTGCAACCTCAATAATGCCCCGGGTGGAGGCAAGTTAATTGCATCAATCTTATTTGTGTCAACTTCAATTCCATGATGAGAAACTATGAATCACAAAAATTTTCCCACATCCACATCAAAGACACACTTAAGAGGATTGAGCCTCATCTTATAGAGTCGAAGCCTCTCAAAGATAAGATGAAGGTTCCTCACGTTGATCTTCAAGGAGTTATAGATTTTCCAAAGATATCATCAATGTAGTCTTATAATTTTATGAATGAAGTCATGAAATATTAGGTCATTTCCCCGCTGGTGAGTCCTCTCCTACATTCTTTAACCCCTGACCACATAATGTATAAAAAATTCCGAGGGGTAGTGAAGGTTTTCTTGCATGTCCCTCATTACTCGCTAAAGATATCAAGACAGAATGTTGAAGGTCGAGCGTTCAAGTAGCCTCCTTGAAAGCAAGAACTTCCCAAATCTAATCACCTGTATCCGCTAGAGACTTCAAGAATATCACCTTTGAGGAGAGAAATCACGGCCTCGCATTACATTATTGGAACACCATTTTCAACATTAGCTAGCGGATCCTCCTCATCAATACTCAAAATAGATTCTCTAAAATATTCCTATTTACTCAAGCTATATGGGAATCATCTCTTATGGTGGAAAAGGAGGTGTAGAATAGTGAGGCACCTCAAGAATTTGAACTTGGAAGCCCAATCCAAAGAAAAGACATCTAAGAGGGACTCCTCAACTCGCACCCCATCCCTCTATTATTAATCTGCATGGATTAGACTGTAAGCGGTTCAATCAAACGTTAACACCTGGCACTCAAGGTTTCTAGATTGTTCAATAGAGCATCCCAAAACCTAGATAGCTGCTCTTTACTTGCAGGCTTAAATTGGGATAAGGACCTAGACCTCGCCTTCCAATACATCCAAGGTCTTTCTTCCCATAGCCATATTGGAGGTGCTGAAATTCAGTATCTAAAACCATAATGTGTTTCGCAAAAAAATCCTGGAAGGTGTGTGGTTTCTGCCACAGAGGGTCTGTTTCAAATGGACATCGTAATGGCATCTACAAGAGAAAATTTTGCCCCCTTTACTCAATCTCACAACACAACCTCCTTAGCAGAGAGCAGCACTTCAACCCCCTCCTCAATAATGAATGACTAGTCTCCCAAATGTGGATCACTACAACTTCTCTTCTCAATAGGAGTGCTATCCGCTTTTCATCAAAGCATGCTCTAAGGTTATCGTGGAGTTTTAGATGAGTGGGATTCACTTTGTATTCCCTAATAAATAATTTAGAGAACTCTAAGGACCTCCAAACATCACCAAGAAGCACATTAGATTTAGAGGTAGAAGTAGATGGGGAGGACTTAGGACTTTCTCACATGAGAAGTTCTTTTCCTTTAGTATTGTCTTGAAAAAGAATTATCATAGACATTAAAACATTGTAGAAACATATCCGACATGTTCATGTTAGGTTCACCAAAATGTGAGATAAGGGGGATTCGCTGCTCACGAGTCTCTTCATTCTTAAGAGAATCCCAAGGAATGAACTGCCATTATCCACCTCAATACAAGCTAAATGAAGAAATTGCAAAGAAAGTATATCTAGACTAATTATCATAAAATACTTCTTTAGAGCCTGAGAGAGAAAATCTTCTAGATTCTTACCTCCAAAAGAGGAGCTCTTGGCCAAAAGACTACAATGCAGATTAAGGACACTAGCGCGATATGCTGGAGTCCAAATGACATGTTGGCATCCTAAGCAACAAAGAGCTCAAATACTCAAACAAGCAGATCTGAGCTTCCGTATCTAACCCAGGTCTAATGTCTATTCAACAAGATAGCAAGATAAAGAATAAAAACTAAAATAAAGCACAAGGAGAGCTAAGAGTGGACTTACAAACATCCAAACTTATGAATCCTCAATCTAAGCTTTGCTTTAACAACCTGCACACAAGATGAATGAGGAAAAATGTTGGGACTATATAGGGGTATGTCACAACGAAACCCCCACTTTGTTGTTCCCACCTCCATGGACAACTAAATAGATAGATAAACTAAAATGGAAAAAAGAAAATGGTGATTCAAGCAATCCTTGCTTTAGGAGGAGAACCCACACCACTAGGATAGCAAAGGAATAGAGAGATCTAATCTATCTGCAAATAGAAAAGAATGAGATAGTGTTACCAACAGGCCTCGACCCCCTCTTGAACACACAAACACATTGTTGAATGCTAGCTAGAGAGCTTTTCTTGTTGGAGGGACCTTAGTCCAACAAAGCTTTTCTTATAGAAGTGTTGTTTCCAAGAGTAGAAGAGATTGAGAAATGAAATGAAGCTTAGGAGAGAACCTTGAATGAATGAGAGAACCCCCAAAATGAGAGAAAAAAAGGGGTTTTGTTGCATGCAAGGGTAGTGAAGATCTGTTACACCCAAGACCCTAACTACATAGACATGTGTCAAGAGCCAAGATTCAAGATTCCCCATTTCAAACTTAGAAAACTGCCAGGATGCTAGCGTGCTACATAGGCATTCGAGACAAATTTATGGGAAATGGGTTGTCAGGTTGTTGTTGCTTTGCCATTGGACCACATGGAGTCACAATCATGAAATTATGACCCATAGAGCTTTTGTCATAAATGCTAGGCAAAGTGCTAAAATGTGAAATTGCCCCTAGGTGCAATTTTGTGACATTATAATTTTAAAGCAACAACACCTCAAAAGATTTTTTGGTTCATAACATGGAGTCGCTAGGTGAACGAGAAATGCTCCAAATAGAATAGATAATTATGATTTCTCACCATAAACCATTGATTCCTTTTTCAAACAAAGCAATGATCAACAAATAAAAATCAAACTTCTATCTCATTACCATTGCAATGAAAATTGATAATTATTATATTTCATTTCAATTTGTGTAAGTGTCAAACTTTGAAATGAAAAATCGTAGTAAAAGAAAATAAAAGTGATTAATTTCTGATTAATTTTATTCATTCACCTTCATGATTTCCACTTATATTATATTTCATTTTAGTTATTTTGGCATTATAATTCATTTCTAAAGTTAAAATAGCTCACAATCATATTGAACAAAAATACAAAAAATATTGTTGTTTGCTTCCATACATATTTCAATAGTTGTCAATAGTTATATTTACTTAATTTGAACATTAAAACATACAAAAATGCATACACAAAATTATTTTAGTTTCATTGTTCATCTTAGAAATTAGTATACTTTGAATAATTTATTTATGAATATTCAAATGCATTCTAAAACATAAACAAAAATAATGCATAGTGAAAAATGATGAGGTAAACAATTATGACCTTCTTTTGAGTGAAGCACAAGCTTCAAGCCTAGTTAAAACATCTATATTCAAAAAAATTTAACATTCCACAAAAAATTTAAAAGTTTAAATAATTTATTTGTAAACATCACACACTCAATCACAAACAAAAATTGTAAAATAGAATGATAAAATTTTCAAATTGAATATCTTAATAAAATAAAACAAATGGCCAAACAAAAAAATTAAATCATCTAATTAGTTTAATCTCATTTATTTTAAGTTTAGTCACATTTGGTGTATTAATTTTAGGATCAAAGTATAAGAGAGGGTTGGTGAAAGCTACCTTAAGAGAGCTAAGGGAGAGTTCATTAACTTCTCCAACTATCAAAGTAGAAGAGAAGGGTCAATTTATACAATGAATTTAAGATGAAAATAATTTATTATAATGCATTGAGATAGTTCAGTTAAACAAAATATTCAAGTAATAGATTCATCTCATTTCTCTTCAAATTAGTCAAACAATACCTTAACAATCTCTATCAAAAATCCAAATATCTTGAATGCACTTGAAAATAAACATGTATGCAACCATTAGCTCACTTCAACCATATATCTATAATATTCATACAACACTCCTTTCTCCTAAAAATGGTGGTCCATTAGAATCCCCACCATTGCACCTATTGTTTCCTTTTAAATAATATTAGTTTGTCAATATATTTGATCATTTTGAACTACATATGTTCCTAACATTCATGATTCATTCATATTAGTGATGAGCACAAAAAAATAGGAATGAATCAAGAACTATAAGTAAGGATGACCAAGGTGGATGTAGGGATTGTAATAAAAGAGGAAACACTACTAGTGAAGATAGAAATAGTAGAATTAATAGTAGGATCATACATGTGGCCATAACACTAGTCAAGAAAGCATGCAAGGTACATGAAGTGGTAGTAGGATGGGAGGGAGATTTTGATCTCCTTATATGATGTAAGTATGCTAAGATGAATTAAATTTAGAGGTATGACATATTTGGGAATAAAATTAGTGGATACATTGAAAATGATGCTTCATTCAAAGAAATAGAAGTAGAGCTTTAAAGCATAAACATTATTTAAGTACTTCCCATTTAAATAGTATAGTAAGAAATAAATCATAAAAATATTGTACCAAATTTTAAGAGCTATCCACCTTAGCTAAATTGACAAGATCATGTGCAAATAATTATTGCTCTAAATGTACTTCATGATCATAATCTTCAAGATCATTTTAAATAATAGGAATGATAACAATACTTATTTGAACTTAATTAAGAATGTCATTTTTATTAGATTGAGCCATTTGAGGATTCAAGCAAGACCTCGTCCTTAGGGGATGTCAAGTTTAGAATGATATCCTGGCATGCAAAAAATCACAATGCCAAGTAAAAACTAATTGATAGAAAATGAAGGTAAAAATCCAATTTAAAATCAACAAAATTAGGAAGCACAAAAAACTGAAAATAACTCAACAATTGAAACCTAAGATGCAAAAATAAGGATGGGTACCTGGTGGGTGAAAATAAGATACACAAAAAAATGAAAAAACCCTAAAAAAGGTATATCTATGATGCACAAATCAAAGGAATCCAAAACCTAACAAAATTTGAAAATAGGATGAGGCAATAAAAAAAGTAGTTCTAAAAACCACAATGAAAGGAAGGTAATCCCTAAGAAAAAACCTTAGGTAATGTAAGAAAGTTAGGTTCACCAATAACATAAGAGAAATATAAGCTTGCAATTCAACTTACCTAGGATAAATTATTAACAATGATCAAAATTTCATCTAAGGGTTTATGAGCTTGAATTACTAAATAAAATATGTTTTACAAAATTAAAATAAATTTAAATATAGTACTTAGTTGAATTCCAAAGGTTGGGAATTGAAGCTAAAGATGTTTGGAGCTAATTCACCACAACCTTAGATTTCTAGACCATTTTATAATGGATGATTCAAAATATACAAATTAACAACTTCACTATGGTTTACTTAACCCCGATGCATGGGATTGAACTTGTAATCCATAAAAAACCTCACAAATTATTGACTATTGAAAGTTATTCATCAAATCTTTTGATATCTAAATCTATGCAAGGATTGGTAGTGTTAGAAACACCTTTGGATTATCTATGAATTATGAGGGTCACATTATCTTTAGTTAGACCTCTAATGAACATATTTTATGACTTTCAAGGAAAGATTAAAAATAGCGAGCATGCATGCAATTGACCTAGGATGATGTGTGTTGATGTAATCCTTTGATAATGTTGTTATGATGGTCTCATAAATATGATCTAAGTATTCCATTGATTAATGCTACCATGTGTTTCTAGATACTCTCAAAATAAATGATTTGATGTCCTTTAATAAAACCATCAAATGAGCAAATCAATACAAATATTTGCTAGGTAAGTTTAAAACAACTAATTGGAGGGCGTCAATAAAACTAAATTTGAATGAATGTTTTTTCACATTCAAGACTCAATTGTAAAAC
Source organism: Sequoia sempervirens (assembly GCA_007258455.2). Lineage (NCBI taxonomy): Eukaryota > Viridiplantae > Streptophyta > Pinopsida > Cupressales > Cupressaceae > Sequoia > Sequoia sempervirens. The sequence continues at coordinate 72,468,243 of VDFB02000363.1, forward strand.
TACAACAATAATCTAGATCAAATTCATATCCATAAATTGAATATAGGGTGACATATAAAAGATCAAAGAATTAGAATATATAGTGATGTTATGACCCAAATTCTTATAAAAATATGCTACTTATAAATTTGTTATTATATTTGAAACATCCTAATCAAAATAAATCCAAAATATTAAAAAAAAATATAGATATACAATTTTCACCATTGAAAGGCATCTCCTTATTTTGCCTTTCCAGATATTTTCAGGATATTTTGGCTTACCTTTCTAACAATATTCCATCTAGTTAAATTACAAATGACAGAATATGAATTTAAAATAAGCCTTTATTAATAACAATCTCTCTTTCAAGATTCCACTGGGTTAATTCATCCAACAAAGAGAAGACAAAAAGGGCATTTGCATCTGCTTGGCGGCAATGAAAGGATGGATTGCAGGCCGGAAGCATCCATGCCAAGACAAAACAATGCATCCAAAATTGATCATGCAGGAAATTATGGCAACGCTTCCTTCCAACTATAACCTAGAACCGCCGCTCCCCTTCTCTCCTTAAATATCCTTGAAACCCATTACCCTTCTGCATCTTCATATTCATACTGATCTCAGCTGCAATCGAAGGATGGAAAAAGGAGCTACTACATCTGGTAATTCAAGGAATAACAAATCAATCCGTTTTATTTTTCTTTCCAAGAAGCTATGCATGATCTTGTTGTTATTGTTTGCTTTGGGTATTGAAATAAGGATTGCAGTTGCAGGAAAAACAAGCTGGCCAGAGCTGGTGGGAACAGATGCAGAACATGCAAAGGCGATGGTGCAGCAACAAAATCCAAGTGTGTCCCCAACAATTGTTCCAGAGGGCTCCTTCGTCACCTGTGATTACAGACCAAATCGAGTTAGAATTTATGTTAACTCCGAAACCAACAAGGTTGTTACAGGTCCCAAAATAGGTTAAGCCTCAAAATTTCATGCAGATGCCCACATGCCCATATATCCATGTATTGTTAAATTTCAGTATTTTAATTGTAGGTCTCTGTCGAAATTTCAAAATTTCATGCAGATGTGCAGATGCCCATATACCCTTTTTTTGTAAAATTTCAGTATTTTAATTATAGGTCTTCGTTGAAGTATTTTGTCTGTATTTTAATTATAGGTATTTGTTGAAGTGTTATTTCTGTATTTTAATTATAGTTCTGTGTCGAACTATTCTTTCTTTGTATACCGAACTAGGCTATGAGACATAATGATGTATTTAAATAAATCTTTTGTCTATGTGTGCAAATTAATTAATTAACAATTTATGAGACACAATGATGTTTTTGAACATTTTAATTAAGTTTTATCAGATTCCAGAGTTATTGTGATAATATTCAAATATATTTACTTATGTATGTATGCTATTTTGTTGTAGTAATTCATGAGATTTAATGATGCATTTTAACATTTCAATTAAATTTTATAAGATTGTTGAGTTACTATGAAAATATTCAAATATACTGTACTTTTTGTGATGATTGGTGATAATTTTGTAATTACAAAAAATTTAATAAATGCAACATTTCACTCAAGTGCAAAAGAATGATCAAAGTACCTATAAGAATATGGTATGTCAAGTACAGCAATCCATGACTTATTTGACTTATGATCCATTTGACAATGTGCTTGAGTGAATATGTAACACATCAATAAAGTAAGACACAATTCTCTAAATCATTACACAAATCTTTCACACCTATTGTTGTGTGCAGGAATGTGCTCAATGTGAGTGATAATAGCAATGAAAACCAAACAAAAACTCGGATTAGGAAAAGGAAATCAAAACAAACATAGAATTCAACAAAAATAGACTATGTTAACTCCCTATTGCATGTGATTGTTTGATGTGTGCTCAATCGAAATTTCAGCAGCAAAATGACATTTTCTTGCAAAGATGAGTGATAAACATGGCTAAGTGTTGGAATGATCAATAGATTTTAGGATGGAAAGGAATGGAAGGTTGAGATCAGAAGATGAAGATCAAGGGTGGAGATTAAGTGTGATCTCTCAACTCATGGAATTGTGCCAAGTTGTACAAGGAGAATGAATAAAAGGGGAGATGGTACTTTGGAAAGATTTTCCATAAACGACAATTCTTACAATTCATTATCTAGATGTCCTCTACTATTCCACTTTGACAGTGATGTTGGTCTTTTGACTATTGTCTTTCCTCTCACGTTTGACAAATATAAACCCTTACCTTTTCTTAAAATGGTGTAACAAAAGGAATGTCCTAATGTGTGTGGCATTTTAAAACCCTTATGTTTTCATGTCGGTGCATTGTGAATTTGACTTTGTACTGACTTGAAACCACTGTCATGCCTCTTCTTAATCCCATTGTCTTGCACTTTGTGACAATTTTTGTCACTATCCTTTCCTCCACTAAACATGATACAATTTCTTGATTACTATCCTTATGCATACTGTATTAGGGAGGACTGTCATATGATGAGTTACCTTGAACACTTATCTCTGTATCCTCTTATCATTCACTCTTCATAGCATTGTCAACTATAATCTGAGATCTACCCTTTAAAATATTTAACCTGTCACTGTCAACTTCTAGTCTCATTTCTATTGTGACAAGGTCTTCCGTGATATTTCCTTGGCAAGAATATCAAGTGATAAAACATGCTTGCAGATGAGTGGAAACAAGTGCTACATCTCATCATTAAATGTGAAGCAATTTCAAGCCATCTTTGAAATAAGAAACGCCCTCCAAAAGTAAATGTCGAAGCAGCCACGGTTAACTCGTTTTGTATGTATCTTTCTTGTAAGTAACAACTCAACCAAATTGGAAATATGAATTCATATAGAAAGAAGATCATGAAGGTTTTCAGCACCATCTGACTCCTTGGATCAGGTACAAAATTCTCACAAGTTTTAATCTTTTAAGGGTCAGTGAGCATCTGAACTACCTCTCTCATGGTAGGCTTCTCCACACTCTGCTCTTCAACACAATCCATTTCCACGGTGAAAACATGTATGACCTCGTCTAGGGTTACAGTGGATAGCCTTTGATTCGATATGTTGACAACTCCTTCCTTTCTGATTTATTCATTTCGATGACCCATTGTGACTGAACAATATCAACATCATCTCCAAACTCGCCTACTGGCCTTCTTCCTATAATTAGCTCTAGCAACACTACTCCAAAGCTGTAGACATCACTCTTTTCCTCTACTCTCAGCATGCAAGCACATTGTGGAGCAATGTAACCATAGGAACCTGTAATTAGATGACATGCATGCTGATGTCCCCAAATCCTGCCTAAAGTTTGAATCTTTGCAGTAAACTGATGGTCAATAGAATAATCCCTGCCAATCCCAAGCAAGCTTTTCACTGCAAACTCTTTCCCACTATACATTGAACCATTGTCTTTTGTCCACTGTCATGAAGGAATCCATCTTTTGTGCTTCTAAATCTGTAATATTTTGGAGTCTTCAACATTCTTACCATCACAATGGTCCTCTCACTATGAGTTTAACTATCGTGTGATCCTTATATTCTTGATCTGTGAAATTTATTTTGCCTAGGCCTGCTCACCACTATAGGAATATGTTGTCTTTTAAGATCTGTCCTTTGATTGTCACAGTGAACCCTTGTGGACTACCCCTGTCATGAACTCTTTGTTTCCCTGCACTTTGTTCACTGCATACTCAAACTTTTATTCTTGCTCTTCACTGTCTCATTGCTCATGGAGGACATAGGGATTCTTAGAAATCTTCATGCACCGCACAAAATTTAAGATGATCTCTATGCACTTATTATCATGTTCTCTGATAGGTTGTTTTCCATCTACCATGACCTTGCATACCTCATTCATCACTCGGTTCTTTACAGAAAAGTACAAGAAAAGAGAATGCATTTTACTATTACTTGTTACAAAAAGCTCTTGAGCACATAATAACTTTAGAAACCCTATCAATCACTACATCTCTATTCAAGGTGACACTAAACCTTTAAAATGACTATCACAGGGTATTCTTATTCAACATTTCCTTACATATCCCATGGAATCTTTTACAAGGGGTCAAAAAAAAAATGAAAAGGCAAAGATTTCAACCTTAAACACTCTATATTGTTTACTGGAAAAAACCCAAAAGGATAACAAACCTATTAATATAGGGTGAAGTCGTGCTGAAACTACACTTTGAAGGATTTAACACAAGTGGGTATGATCTATCACAGGGTCCTAGAACTTCTCCAATGCCAAGCAACGTTCCTCCTTATTAGCAACTATAAATTCTCCTTGTGCCAGCTTTGATGGAGACTCTTTCAACTCTCCTACAACGCGGGGTTTTACCTTAATTCAAGGCAGTAGCAACATTTTCCACACCAAAACACCAAACTCCTCAACTTCCTTGCAACGTGCCCAATCTCTCTCTTCTGAATTTCAGTAATGTGGCTCCTTCTTCTATAAAGACCATCTAAGGATCTTACACCAAAAATAGAGGTCAAAATTCTTTTACCCATATCACAGAAAACTCTAACTCTACATACTATGAGGATGGAGGCAAAGCCTAAACTTCTCCCATTTTGGGGGTTAAGAATTGTAAAACTTGCTTTGTTTCACTTCCTTATTGGCACCTAAGACATTTGGTAGGTAACTTATGCAACAATAAACATAAGGCGAGGAAAATGTATTAATAGTAACATGATCTATTGTAACCAACTAGTTGATGGAGGTAACAATGTCTTTGAACACTTCTTCTTCTTAAAGCTCCATTCAGAGACCTAGAGCAAGGAAATATTAATATTCTTGAATTTCAAGGGTTGAAACCTAGGAAAAGTTTCCTAAAAACAACTTGGATTTATCAAAGAACCATAGACCTTTGACCAAATGATTTTTTGGATAGTCAACATAGGAAAAGGAAAATAAGAAAAACCCTTAGACATAGTAGAAATATCCAACTAAAATTTTGATAATAGTTTTTTCACCACCCAAGGTCTCACAACATCAAACATTTGTTCTCTAACCTTGGAACTTCTTATCTAGAGAGTTCTCTAACTTTTCTTCCACTCTTTTAACCGCCTCAATAGGGATATTGATTGAAATCACACTAAATTTTGAATCTTTTAAAGTATCAACAAGCACTAGAGACATTCCACCTTTATCCTTGTTAGGACAAGAGGCACATATACCACCACTAGGTGACTTGAAAATTATTTCCCATGATTGACTAGCCTTACCTAAGGAAGAGCCTCCATTATTGTTCTTCACCACTATCCGGCATTAGAAAACTTCTTGAGTAGGAGACAAGAGATAAGGGACCTTGTCATTCACTAAAGGAAACCAAAAGGACTTGATGACCAAATAAAGCCTATCATGTGTCCAATATAAGGGGACTCATAATAAGAACACAAATTCCATTAGAACCATGACTGTAGTAACCTTGAACCCTTAAACTTTAACCTAACCCAACAAATTCATTTATAGTAAAATTGGTGAATGTGCATGTTATTTTTGTGCCTATTAGTTTATTGCATCAAACTTCACTCGTCATCTTTAAATATAGATCAAATTATATTAATAAATATTTATTTGACATTTTTGAAGTCTTATCCTTTGGAACTCCTAGCCCTACAAGAAAACATACTTGCCTTTTTTAAAACTATAATATGTTTCATTCTTTTTATTTACTATCAAATGAGACGTGCACTATTATTTTAAGGTTATCTATAGATTTATCAAATGAGAGGTGCACTATTATTTTAAGGTTATCTATAGATTTCTATAGAACCTTTGGTACAATATATCAATTCATCATAGACTCAAGGCACCTTATACAGTCATAGCTTCAACACCATTGATCAAAACAAGTCCTAGCAAGATTTTTCAGCAATACCTTTATTTTTCTTTTGATATCATATTTTTTTCATGAGCTCTTTCACCATTAGAAGGAATAACCTTATTTGGAAGAAGAATAAATGAAGAAATGGTTGTGATCCTTGAGGGAAAAAACTGCCCCAATCAACTCATCTCATATTTTGAATTATTTATAATGTCTCAAGTGCGAGGATTCTAGTATTTCACTTTTGTTTAGACTATTTTTCTTTTGACAGTAGATCATATTAAATTAGTTTTTTTATTTCTCTAAATGTGTTACATTTTGTACCAAATTTGGATTTGTTATAGGATAATTTTAATTTGTTAAAGTATCTTATTTTCTTACAACTAGTGTTCAAACTCAAAACATCAACATCATTTCCTTCGAAACCTCAAAACACATAAACAAAACTAACAAATCATTTTTTTTTTCAAACAAAGTAATGAGAAACAAACAAAAATCAAACTTCTCTCCCATTACCATTGCAACAAAAAATGACAATTATTATATTTCATTTTAATTTGTATGAATGTCAACTATGATTTGAAAAATGGTAAGAAAGAAAATAAAATTGATTACTTTTTAATTAATTTATTATTTTTACCTTCATGATTTCCACTTAAATTTTATTTAATACAAATAGGGAAAACTTATTACACTTATTTTGACATTAGAATTCATTTCCAAAGTTAGAATAGATTGCAACCATATTGAACAAAAAGAAAAATAAATTGTTGTTTGCTTTCATAGTTATTTCAATGCTTTTCAATAGTTATATTTACTTTATTTGAGCATTAAAAATATACAAAAACACATACAAAAAGTTAGTTTAGTTCTTTTGTTTATCTTAGAAATTAGTATACTTCGAAGAATTTTTTTATAAATATTCAAATGCCTTTTAAAACATAAACAAAAATAACACACTAAAAAATGACGAGGTAAACAATAGAGACCTTTCACTTGAGTGAAGCACAAGATCCAAACCTAGTTCAAACATCTACATTTAAAAATTTAAACATTCCAAATAAAGTCAAAATTTTAAACAATCTATTTGTAAACATAACACACCCAATCAAAAACAAAAATTGTAAAATCAAACATTTCAAATTAAATGATAAAAAATTCAAATTGAACATCTTAATACACAAACAAGTGACCAAAAAAGAAATCAAATCATATAAATGGTTTCATCTCATTTTTTTTTATGTTTAGTCACATTTAGTATGTCAAATTTAGTTTCTAAGTGTAAGAGAGCATTGGTGAAAGCTACCTTGAGAGAGCTAAGGGAGAGTTCATTCACTTCTCTAACTATCAAAGTAGAAGAGCAAGGTCTAGATACAATAAATTCAAGATACAAATAATTTATTATAGTTCATTAAGATATATCATTTAAAAAATTTACTAAAGCAATGGATTATTCATATTAATGCTCTCTTCAAATTAGTCAAACAAAACCTCAACAATCTTTGTAAAAAATTCAATTATGCACCAAAAAAAACTTGTACAACCATTAGATCACCTCAACCATATATCTATCGTATTCATACAACACTCCTTCCTCCTAAAAAGGGTGGTTCATTAGATCCCCCACCATTGCACCTATTGTTACCTTGTAAATAACTTGTCTACCAAATAATTCAATTAACTTGAACTACATATGTTCCTACCATTTGTGATTCATTCATATTAGCAATGAGTTAAATTTGATAAGTAAAAAAATAGGAATGAATCAAGCACTAGAAGTAAGGATGGTGAAGGTGGATGTAGGGATTGCAATAAACACTAGCAGTGAAGATGGAAATAATATAAGTAATAATATGATCATACATGTAGCCATAACACTATTCAAGAAATCTAATTGCATCAACATCTAGAGCATGTTGTAACAAGGAAGAAGGAAGAGTTTTTTGAAATGTCTCTGGGCGGGATTCCTCTGAGCGGCGCACAACGGTCTTCTCTGAACTACGCGTAGGTTGTTGTTGGGCGTGTTTGCGGGGGCTTCGATCCCTGTCCTCCTTTGTTTGATGATGCTGCACTGGACGGGTGTTGTGCTGGTGACATTCAACGAGCTCCTAACCTTCGTTACGTTGCTGGGTGGTTTCGTTTGGACGGGTTTCTGCAGGGGGTGGCCTGAATGGTGAACTTGTTGTGCGGGATTTGGCCGGGGGTTCTGCTCCCTCTCCTTTGCAGGGGATGGATGGTCCTCCTTCTTCTATTGTATTCACTGGGTGGACGAGATTAGAATGGCAATCTTGTTGGAGTTAAAATGACACTGAGAGGGGGGGGTGAATCAATCTTATAACAGATTTGACCAATTTTTACAAATTCAAAAACTATAGCACAGCTCTGATCTCAATATACTCTGATTACTACATTCATGAGTTGAATGTAATCATTCATAAACATAATTGAGAAAGATAATACCCAAACAGTAAACTGAAATAATCAACAACACAGTAAAGCAAAGGGAACTCAGAAGAACAAGAAGACTCCAGATTTTACCGAGTGGAAAACCCTCCTGGGGTATAAAAACCACTCCCTAAAAGCCTTCCTGGCTTAATCTTTTAAACAAAAGTTCACAATGCCTTATAGGCTGTTTTTGAGCACCCACTCAAGGAGCACCAACTCCTCATTTAGAGACAACAATCTCAAGGAGCACCAACCCCTCACTCAAATTACAGAATTACAATAATAGCGACTCAGAGGATTTCTCTGTTTTCAGTTAAGCACATATCTTTCTGCAGAGTTCATTCATTCATTTCCATACAAACAAGAAAATGACACTCTCGGAATTACAAGCAACTCTTTTTCAGTTTTCAACACTGGTATATATTTACATTTCAAGTATGTCGATTGTGAAGAAATCCTCAAAATCATTTTTAACCAGATCTGCAGATACTCTTGCTGATTTTTGAATATAAAGTTGAATACTGACAGAATGTCGATGATGGAAAAAATCAATAGTAATGCTTATCCAACGAGCTGCAAATCATCCAAAAAACACAACAGCTCAGAAAGAAACTCAATGAATATCATGTTATGTAACAGCTCTGAGATTCGATGCAATCAATGATGTCAGCTTGTAACTGTAATTTGAAGTTTCCATAAACGGCCACAGAGTTTGAGATTTCTTTAACCACTTGCTGAGACACAAGAGACTTTTATGTCTTTTGATTCATGCAATCGTTGTAGCCTAAAGTTCTCTCACGAAAGCATCCTTCTATCTATGCTATGACATCTTATTGTCGGGAGACCTCCAGTAGAGCACACCATGTCTTTCCAAAAGTCTTCATTCACTTGTGTGTCGCTGAGACAATCAAAACCTTATGCCAACGAAGACCCTTTATGTTCCATCGGCGAGACCAAAATTCACTTGCTGAGACCTCCTGCCGCAGATCATACCTTATGCCAAAGGGTTCCAAAAATGCACCAGTCGCCCAGACATCTTGAATTCAGCAAGACATTATATCAATAGCCACAACTCACACCGAGAGACTTCCATATGCTCTTGTCGGTGAGACCAAGAGGAGTTTGTTGAGATGTTACACTGAATGCTCCAAGTCTGGATGAAGTGAATCCCATATGTTATGTCGGCAAGACAAAAAACATTTCACCAAGACCTATTCTGAAAACCCAGACTCTTGTCGATACGCTTCCATTCACCATCGGTCGGTGTGACCTTGCAAATTCACTGTGACTTCACACCGATGGCATTACACTTTGCCGAAATGCTCATTCTAAAGCGAGTCGGTGTGACATTTCAATTTCGATAAGACCTTATCCCGACTGTATACCATAAGCCGATAGAGAATACTTTATGTCGCCAAAACACAATAGAAGTCTTGCCGACTGCAGCCTGAATGATAAATTCAATCGCCAAGACTTCTGAAATGTCTTGCCGATAGGCGACTCAAACATTTCAAAGTGGATCGAGGAGACTCTACAAACAACCAAAACCTGTGATGTGCAAGGAGAACCATTCTGAGACAAATCAACAATGAGAACATACTGACAAGGATTTTGTCATCAAGGACAAACTATAAATACAACTGAGATTCAATAAACTCCCCCTTTGTCCTTGATGGAAAAACACAAAAGACTCTCCCCCTTTTTGCCTCAAGGCAAAGAATAGAAGAAAATGTGCATTGCCATAACACAACTGAGCCAACCAAAAATACCATTAGAAACAGCTGCAAGAAGAGTAACAATGCAGCAACCAAGATTGTAGGAGAGCTTTTAGTGAATCAAAACATATAACAAGCTCCCCCTAAGCCAATGCTCGTAAAATCATAGATGTAAAGATTGAGAGATAACTCCCAATCGAAGTCTCAGTCTTTCAAATAACTCTTTAGCTAAGGGCTTAGTAAAAATATCAGCCACCTGATCTTGAGATCCAATAAACTATAAGGAAACTTCATTAGCCAAAACCTTTTCATGAAGAAAGTGAAATTTGATAGCAATATGTTTAGTGCGAGAGTGCAAAATAGGATTTTTGGAAATATTTATCGCACGGGTGTTGTCACAGAGAATAGAAACAGGTTTAGGAATTCCAATACCCATATCAGATAGAGTTTGACTCATCCAAAGAACTTGAGTACAGCATGAAGTGGCAACAATGTATTCTGCTTCAACAGTAGAGAGAGAAACTGATTCTTGTTTCTTGCTATTCCATGCCACTAATCGATCACCAAGAAAGAATGCAACACCACTAGTGCTTTTCCTATCATCCAAACAACCAGCCCAGTCGGCATCAGTATATGCAATCAGTGAAAAATCAGTGCTTCTAGGATACCAAAGGCCATAATTAAGAGTGCCCTGAATATATTTAAAAATCCTTTTAACAGCAGTGACATGGGACTCTTTAGGTGATGCCTGAAACCGTGCAACAATGCAAACAGCCTGCATAATGTCAGGTCTAGAAGTAGTTAAATATAACAGACTGCCAATCATTGATATGTATTCAGTTTGATTTGTATCAGGGGAATCATCAACCTTAGTAAGTTTGCATCCAGTAGACATGGGAGTGCTAACTGGATGGCATTCATCCATCTGAAACTTTTTAAGCATCTCTCTAGCATACTTGGTTTGTGATAGAAATATCCCATTTTCACATTGAGATATTTGAAGACCCAAGAAGAAATTTAATTCTCCTAATAATGACATTTCAAATTCAGATTCCATTAGCTGAGAGAATTTTTTACTCAATGTAACATTGTTGCAACCAAAAATAGTGTCATCAACATAAATTTCAACAACCAGAATATCAAAACCTTCAATTCGAACATAAAGATTGCTATCTACACCTCCTCTAACAAAACCATTTGAAAGAAAATGACTGTCAAGCCTAGAGTACCAAACTCTAGGTGCTTGTTTTAAGCCATAGAGGGCCTTTTTCAATCTGTAAACACGATCAGGCTTATCGTTGCACATAAATCCTTCCGGCTGTTCAACATAGACTTCTTCATCTAAATAGTCATTTAAAAAAGCAGTTTTGACATCCATTTGATAACCAGTAAAGTCTTTATAAACAGAATAAGCCAAGAATATTCTGATAGATTCTAATCTAGCAACGGGTGCAAAGGTTTCACCAAAATCAATACCTTCTTGTTGAGCATAGCCTTTGCAGACAAATCTTGCTTTGTTGCGAATGACATTACCATTTTCATCAAGCTTGTTTTTGTATATCCATTTGCCTCCAATGACATTCTTGTCATCTGGTCTTGGGACTAACGCCCAAGTCTGATTTTTCTCAATTTGATCAATTTCTTCCTGCATAGCATTAAGCCAACATGAGTCTGTGAGAGATTCATTAAAAATTTTAGGCTCAAACTGAGTAACTAGACA
>VDFB02000363.1:72480050-72492827 GCA_007258455.2 Sequoia sempervirens
TGATGCTATTGTTGTTTACCTGCCTGATGATCTTTTGTCTCTATGTATGTGTCTGATTTGTCAATGGTAGCATGTTTTTTATGTTATTTGCATGCATGAGTATCATGTTTGTTGGGATCTCATGAGTTCAGGTTCTTGTATTTTCACATCTAAGGTGCTCGATGTGAAGTAGATGTTTCAGTTGACTGTCTTCTAGACAACCCAGATGCATCTTTAGTCCAATGCAGGAAACACCCATCAGGTTGCCTGCTAAGGGATATGCTAAATGGCCATTCAAAGGTTTGGTCTGTTTTCTCCACTATTTTTGAGTATATCATAGCTAATTTCTAGATCCTTAATATTTCATCATGAGTATTAAGTAATTATAGTTTATCAATAATGATATATTGATATACATTTATGCATATTGTTGCTTTGATACACCAATTTTGCTGCTATGATACACCAATCATGTGGAAAGAATATGAATATTGGGTAATGAGACTTTAAATATAGGCATTGATAGTTTGGAAATACCTTGTAGATTCGGTGTAAATTTCTGCTATAATACTTTTAAAAATGATTTGTAAACAACATTTTAATTATTGAGAACTGGTTGTTTAGATTTATAAATTTCATTCAAACAGCGACAATGATGTTTGTACATCAGTCGTATAAAAAGTACATAAGTATGTTGAGTGATGACTATTTAGATAAGAGTATTAATATCTTTAGATAAATCAGTTTAGATTTATATTTGATGCAAATATTTGCTTTGACACTCACAACAATTATGTAAACAGCCTATAGGAATATTGAGTACTTAAAGAGGCAACACATTATTACAATTTGAACATGACATTGCTTTTGTTTTCTTAACCTGCAGCATATGTCAATGGGCAAAGAAAAAGTAGGATAGTCGAAAAATCATTCAAAATTAATTCCTAGCCAAAGGGCTAGAAGATGTTCCAGCTTTAAACATTCTAAATGAATTTGAATTAGCCAAAATAATTCTCAATTTTCATCAAACCAGAATGTTAGAATCCGAAAGCTATAAAGCTCTAAACAATGAAAGACACAGCTTTGGAAAGGTACACAATGAATCCCTGAGCTGCTTCTTAATTTGTTATGTTATATTTTCAATTTGAAAACAAGAAAATAGAAATAGTCTCAAAAATTTAATAAATATATTTTACCTGATAAACTGTGCAGGGCAAGACCATATGGATGGAATAATGTTTATGTGTTTAGTAAGGCAATGGGAGAAATGTTTTTAGACCATAACAGAGGAGAAACACCATTGGCTATTGTTAGACTTAGTGCGGTAAGAAGAGTCTTCAACTTCATGTATGTATCAAGTATTTACTAGCCAAAGACTAGTTTCTGGTACCTGTCAAAGTGTCTTTGAAGATGATTTGTAAGAACGAATCAAACTTGTTTGTGCCATTTATCGACTTAAAATCATTATAAGATTGTTCAAAAGTATTTATTTTTAAAATACAAATATAGTTAATTTTATTTAAAATTTTATATATTAAATTATCCAACTTAAATATACTTGGAAATCTTTTCTGGATTCTTTGTTTGTTTGCTCTCCTAGTAGTCTGGGAGCCCCACTTTTTTGTTTGGTTAGAAGGCCTTGAAGGCATTTATGCTCTTCTTCAATGTAAAAGTTGCATAGGTAAATGACTTCTGTAACAATAGAACATAAATATCCTAAAGGACCTCTCCTCTGCAAGCTACTACTTATAAAATTGTGATTTTCCAATCATACTTTTTTTCAAGTTTAAAGATAGTCTTATGATGTTAGAGATCAATAAAATAATGAAAATTTTAAGCCATTTTTTAATGATGAAAATATGTTTACATAATCAAATCTAAGAGTTTCCATAAAAATTTAAGTTCATAATGTTTTTAACAGTTTTGCAGACTAAACATCATACAATAATTCAATTGGTTCAGAATGATGGATCCAATAATTGCCTACTATGCAAAAGGCCAGCTCTCTGCCCTGATCGCTGATCCAAATGTGGCATATGATATCCTAAGTATCACCACACACTTTTAACAGTGTTTTCTTGGATTGTAGAGATGAATATTAATAGATTAGTATTTTTCTACATGTATTTATAAATGCAAATAATATAATTTCATATCCCAGTAGATATGGTTGCAAATGCAATACTTGCAGTAATGGCAATGCATGCTGGAAAATCTGGCCTGGAGATTTATCAAAATGGATTCTTCTGTTGCAAATCCAATATTCATGGGAGAACTTTTTGGGATGTTCCATCAGTATTTTAAAGCCCATCCTTATGTTGATGTTAGGGGTAAACCAATAAAAGTACAGGATTCTCTCAAGCTATTTGGCAACATGGAAGATCTCTCTTCGCATGCTATAAACAGATCATTAAATATAAGTTGCAATGGATATTTTTTATTTATTTATCATAATATAGAGATAATGTGACCCTCACTATTCATAAATTTTCCAAAGGTGTTTCTAACACTACCAATCCTTGTATAGGTTGTTTAGATATCAAAAGATTGAATAACTTTCAATAGTCAATAATTTGTGAGATTTTTATTTTTTTGGACTAGAAGTTCAATCCTATGCATGGGGTATAGGTGAACCATAGTGAAGTTGTCAATCTGTAGATTTCGAAACATCCATTTAAACATGCTCTAAAAATCTAATATTGTGGTGAATTAGTTCCAAACATCTTTAGCTTCAATTCTCGACCTTTGGAATTCAGCTAAGTATTATATTCACATTTATTTAAATTTTGCAAAAAATATTTTATTTACCAATTCAAGCTGAAAAACCCTTAGATGATAGTTTGAACATTGTTTAATCATTTATCCTAGGTAAACTATATTGGAAGCTTATATTTCTCTTATGTTATTGGTGATTTCAATTTTCTTACATGACCTAAGGTTTCATCTTGGAATTATCTTTCTTTCATTAGGGTGTTTAGATCCATTTTTTTATTGCCTCCTCCTATTTTCAAATATTGCTAGGGTTTGGATTCCTTTGATTTGTGCATCATAGCTATCCTTTTTTAGGTTTTTGTCCTTTCTTATGTATCTTATTTTCATACACCTACCTACCCATATTTTTATGTCTTGGGTTTTATTTGTTGAGTTATTTTCAATTTTGAGTGCTTCTTAATTTTTTGATGATTAAATTGGATCTTTACCTTCATTTTCTACCAATTAGTTTTTACTTGGCATTGTGATTTATTTGCATGCCAAGATATCATTCTCAACTTGACATCCCCATATGTGAAAGGTCTTTCTTGAATCCTCAAATGACTCAATCTACTAAAAATTCCATTCATAATGGTGTTTTAACAAGTATTGTTATCATTCCTATTATTTAAAATGATCTTAAAGATTATGATCATGAAACACATTTAGAAAAATAATAATTTTTACATGATCTTGCTAGTTTAGTTGAAGTGGATAGCCCTGAAAATTTGGTACAATAATTTCATGATTTATTTCTTACAATACTATTTGAGTGAAGTACTTCATAAAATGTGTTGCTAACGTTACTTCTATTTCTTTGAACGAAGAATCATTTTGAAAGCCTCCAATAATTTTATTTCCAAATATGTCGTACCTCTAAATTTAACTCATCTTAACATGTACCTATATCACATATGGAGTTTTTTGCATCTACATTTGCCTCCTATCCTACTAATGTGCTTCATACATACCTTCCATCCTTTCTTGAATAGTGTTTTTGATAAAGTAAGCAACATTTACAAGGTGTTGTACCCTTTACATAGAGAGCCCTCAGGGTCAAAAAGAAGCTAGTTCAAACCAAAAATGAACTAGGAAAATAGGACAGACCACACACAAACACAACTAATAGACAGTTGTTGAACCACAGATGAGGGCTAGACAACCCTAGAATTTGAGGGGACAAATCTGACTCCCTTAACCCTAGGTCGCAAAGTTGCGATAGATTTTGGGAGTCCCTTCTTCTTTCTCAGCACAACAGACCAGAAAGACTCAGAATTGAAGTCCTTTGAGCGAGGTACGAGAAGTGGATCTTCATTAGCCACCAAGGGCAAATAGCCATCACGCAGCAAAGGAGTCGACAACGTAGAAGTGGAGATAGGAGCAAACAAAGTACCAACAGAGGCATCCAACGAGGATCGAGCAGGTTCAACCTGAACAATGACAAAAGTTTGAGGCAACAGTGGTTCCACGGATGGGATAGCCAAAATGGGATCTAGGCAAGACATAGACACTGGAGAAGACTCAGTAGGGTCAACCTCCGCGAAAGAAACTTTTGAAGGAGAAGAACCCACCCTGAGATGATCCGTGAGAGCATCCTTCCACCAAGTAGCATCACTCTTGCGGCGGGCAAGAGGGAAACTAGAGGCCAAATGACCCACAAAGAAGCATATCCTACAACGAAAAAGGAGGCCCTCATAGTCCAGGAGATGCTTCCAAGGTCTGCCTTCCACCAATAAGACTACATCACCATTGAGAGGTTTGGAGATGTCCAAATCAACTAAAATACGAGCTACGGTAGTATGCCCAAGCTCCCGAGTCGTAGAGTCCACCATCAAAAAACGTCCAATAATGTTGCCAATAGTTTCATAACATGACTCCTCCCAGAATTGGAGAGGGAGATTCGACAGACAAACCCAAATTGGTCTGGTATTCAATGGCTCCGTAAGAGGATTGAATGAACGAGACTAAGGCCTAATAGACAACAAATGAATACCCTACATCCACCCCTTATCCAACACACTATCTTGCTCTGCTGATGAGGCGCAAGTTGCTAAAAAGAACCCCCTTGCATTGGGATACAACTCAATCTATCCAAAGACTAAAGGCTTCCAAGAGACGAAACCAGTCATGGAGATTGGGAAGGGAGGGCCACAAGTTGTTAAACTTGCACACCACACCCTGCTTCAAATAGTAAACCTCATTCTCAGCAACCTCTGGTCCATAGACCACAACAGGGGAATCACAAGCACAGGGCAAACGCCGAACTCAAGCTAGGGCAGGAGACTGAGCACCTTTAGCAGCCTCAGAGAAGGAATTCACCCGACCCAAAGAAGGAACAGCCGGAGTAGGAGGTGGCGCAACAGAAGAAATAGGGGGAGGACCGTCCATCCCCTACAAAGGAGGGCTTGACCCGGCCAAGTCCACTTACAACAAGCTCTGTTGAATCTGAGTTGTATTAATAGTTCAATGCTTGATGACAAAGTCCTTGTCGATTATGATCTCATTGTTGATCTGTCTACGATAATAGTTCTCCTTACATCCGCGAGGTTTTGGTTGTTTTCAAAGTCTCCTCGATCCACTTTGAAATTTAGGAGTTCCTATCGACAAGACATTTGAGAAGTCTTGGCGTTGAATTTATCATTGACACGTAATTGATAAGGGCTTCTATTGTGTTTCGGCGACAAAAATTATTCTCTATCGGCTTATGGTATACAGTCAGGGTAAGGTCTTATTGAAATTGAAATGTCACACCGACTCACTTTAGAATGAGCATTTTGGCAAAGCGTAATGCCATCGGTGTGAAGTCACAGCGAATTTGCAAGGTCACACCGACCGATGGTGAATGGAAGCATATCGGCAAGAGTCTGAGTTTTCAGAATAGTTCTCGGCGAAGTGTTTTTTATCTCGCCGACATAACATATGGGATTCACTTCGGCCAGACTTGGAGCATTCGGTGTAACATCTCAGCGAACTCCTCTTGGTCTCACCGACAAGAGCATATGGAAGTCTCTCGGTGTGAGTTGTGGCTATCGATATAATGTCTTGCCGAATTCAAGATGTCTCAGCGACTGGTGCATTTTTGGAACCCTTCGGCATAAGGTATGATTTGCGACAAGAGGTCTCGGCGAGTGACTTTCGGTCTCGCCGATGGAACATAAAGGGTCTTTGTTGGCATAAGGTTTTGATTGTCTCAGCGACACACAAGTGAATGAAGACTTTTGGAAAGACATGGTGTGCTCTAGAGGAGGTCTCCCCGATATCTTAATGTTATAGCAATGCACAAAAGGAAAAAGGTTTCAGTCGATGTGAGATCATTGATGTCTTGGCGATCTATTGTGAGCTCAGGATGTTTCGGAAAAATAGAGGACAATCTATATAGTGTCTCCCCGAAAGTGTTATGTCTTGGCGACAGGAATGAAAAACGTGAGCTTTCGATAAGACACATAATGTTCTATGAGATGTCTCCCTGAAAGTTGAAGGCTACAGTGACACGGGATGAAAGGATGTCTTTCAGTACGAAGCATCATCTACGAGAGGTCCCCCCGAGAGCGATAAGTCACAGCGACTTGGAAATAATAAAGTCTTTTGGTGAAACACTGCGAATTCTACAAAGCGTCTCCCCGACAGTAGGATGTCACAGTGACAGATAGAAGGATGCTTTCAGTGAGAGAACTTTTAGGCTACAGTGACAGTGCATGAATTAGAAGGACGTAAAATCTCTTGTGTCTCAACAAGTGGTTAAAGAAATCTCAAACTCTGTGGCTGTTTATGGAAACTTCAAATTACAGTTACAGGCTGACATCATTGATTGCATCAAATCTCAGAGTTGTTACATAACATGATATTCATTGAGTTTCTTTCTGAGCTGTTGTGTTTTTTGGATGATTTGCAGCTCGTTGGATAAGCATTAATATTTATTTTTTCCATCATCGACATTCTGTCAGTATTCAGCTTTATATTAAAAAATCAGCAAGAGTATCTGCAGATCTGGTGAAAAACAATTTTGAAGATTTCTTCACAATCGACATACTTGAAATGTAAATATATACTAGTGTTGAAAACTGAAAAAGAGTTGCTTGTAATTCTGAGAGTGTCATTTTCTTGTCTGTATGGAAATGAATGAATGAACTCTACAGAAAGATATGTGCTTAACTAAAAACAGAGAAATCCTCAGAGTCACTATTATTGTAATTCTGTAATCTGAGTGAGGGGTTGGTGCTCCTTGAGATTGTTGTCTCTAAATGAGGAGTTGGTGCTCCTTGAGTGGGTCCTCAAAAATAGCCTATAAGGCATTGTGAACTTTTGTTTAAAAGATTAAGCCAGGAAGGCTTTTAGGGAGTGGTTTTTATACCCCAGGAGGGTTTTCCACTCGGTAAAATCTGGAGTCTTCTTGTTCTTCTGAGTTCCCTTTGCTTTACTGTGTTGTTGATTATTTCAGTTTACTGTTTGGGTATTATCTTTCTCAATTATGTTTATGAATGATTACATTCAACTCATGAATCTGATGGTCAAATTATATTGATGTCAGTCATTGCTATAGTTTTGAATTTGTAAAATTGGTCAAATTAGTTATAACAACTGATTCCTTCTTGATGTCATTTTAACTCAACAAAACTATCCACCTCGATGCAGCAACATTCCTTTGCTGCATCTTGCTATATTCCTCAATTAAGAGATTATATTTCTTCATTAGGCTTTTCTTTTCAGCTTCTTTCTTTCAGCAGTCTTTTGGGCCAATTTGGCCACATTTACAGTCAAATTAGTGGCCTCAGTGGTTGAGGTCTCTGAATCCCTCTTTATTATTAACCCTCTTAAATTTGGGCTAATATTAGTAACATTTGGCTTTCTCCCTTGAGGGGGCCAATGCCCAAATTGCCAAGGTCTCATATTCTTCACTGAAAGTAGAATCTTGCAATGTTGCCTTGACCTCTTCTTCAGAATCTTGCAAGGGATGCTTGGACTTCAGAATAGCATTAAAAACTATGGCATCTACAATGTCCCATTCAGGAAAAATCAAAACACCAGCCTGACTTACCATCTTTCTCCCTTCCTCAGGAGTGATGTTCTTGAATTCATCCATTAATTCAGCTTTCACTTCATCATCATTCTCCTGGTCTGACCTGTCAGGTCTCAATTCCCTTCTCTTCTTACACTTATCCTGGTATTCTTTCAATTTCATTCTCCATACCAATTGTAAGAAGACAGGAGTTTTTACAAATGCATTATCATCTAGAAACTCCTTACATGCCTCCATTCTTGCATCTTGCACACATTTACCTTTCATATCCAAATCGGATAGAACCAACTTAGCTAGCCTAGGAGGGGAAGGCATACCAATCTGCATGTCCTGATCAGTGACAACAATTTCATCCACCAAATCCTCATGTGGTTGATCAGTCTTTTTCCTCTTAGGGCTTGGCTCGGATGGTGGTGGTGAGGGACTATCCTTAGGTGATGATTCCAAATCAATGATCTTAATTTCCCTAGGCGTTATGAATTTTGGACCTAGTTGTGTAGGACATTTCATTATTTGTTTCCCTTTTCTATCCTCTTCTTCCTCATCACTGCTATCATCTCTTTTCCTCCTATAAATAGGCCTCTTTCCTATAGGTTGGTATATTGGCCTCATTTCAATTGGCCTGGCACCTTGCTCCTGTATACCCAGGATCAACTCCAAGTTTATCTTCTTAGTCCTCAAAGTGCCAATGATTTCTTTGAAGTTCTCCATTAGAAAGTCAATTTTCTTATGGTATGGATTGAATTCCAAAAATGGATCATACTTTGGATCCATTTTGTGCACAATATCCAATAGCTTATCATAAGCTATCCATTTCTCCTTGTTCAACTCCTACTTGCTTAGGTCAAATTCATTTTTAATCAAGTCCTCAGGAAAGTTGAACTCATGCACAAACTTACCACCTTTTATCTTTTGTCTGAAAAGGGAAAATAAACCCTCAAAATCATGCTACTTCTTAGGACCACACCTTAAATGGTAGTCTTCAAAGAATTTTCCAAAGTGCACCTAGCCTCCTTTCGAAAAGACAAAATCTGACCCCACTATATAATTTGGGAAAAATGTTCCTTTACCCTTCCCAGTAAGGTTGTCCTCATGGATACAACCAATTCTCCACATAACCTATGCAAATCCCACCCTTGGTGGCACATTGTATGGAAATATATGAGGGGTCACTTGAAAACCGTACACCCTCAAGACAGTGCTAACTGGGTATGGAATAATGTCACCCTAGTTATGGAAAACTTTCAATTCTGGCCTCCTCCCTTTTGGTTTGAGGAAATCATGCAGTCCCTCAGGAATCCTGGGTACATTTACCATCAGCTTGGCTCTCAATCTAGAAGAAAAACAATTGTCAAAATGCACATAACTAGTTTTTTCCCTATTACATGATAAATCTGCAGTCCACATTTGTACTGGCAATCTTTCTCCATCAACCAATTTCCTTAATTCCATCTTCTCAGAGAATAAATCAACATTCTTGTACAAGAACATATACATTAACATAAAATACCAGAAGAATTGGGTGCATGTATCATTTTGCTGCAATTTTAACAACCCTTCATGTATCCTTTCAACCAACAAAGAAGAAAAATCATAAGTCACAGAGAAGTTAGGGTGTTGTATTTGCACCCCAATTAACATGTAAGTGATAGGCATCACTGTGTTAGGATTGAAACCCAAAATTTGGAATAGTGAGTAAAAAGTGGCTAAGAAATGATTTGCAAAGCAATTCAATCTAAAAGGTTCCTGGTCACTAGGGCTAATATAGAATGTCAAACCTCCCGCCCTAGCAAAATGAGGTGGGAGCAACTTAGCTCTGAAGAGTGATTTCAACTTCCCATACTCCTGCTTGATTTCCTCAAGATTGATAGGAACTAAGTACATACTAGGCTCACTCAAATCAAAAACCTGTTGGAATTCTTCTCTGTTAAAGTTTAACAAAACCCTTCCATCATTATCTCTGATTACCCGTGTGACAGGGTCATATCATGCAGGCACTGCCCTAAGTAAATCTACATCAGGGAACACATTTGGTATCACCAGCTTCCCCATATCATACATCCAACCATTAGAAAAGGGTTGGGGAAAATTTCTCTGTCCAAACCACAATCTAAACATCTCTGGACCAGTAAGAGGAACCCTAGCATCGGCTATGTTGGAACAATTATACACTTATCCCTCCCCTAGGGTTTTTCCTCTCATCAAAACCAACCCCTTCTTCCTATCATTTGTTGACAAGGGAAATTGATCCAAGAATTCATCATATAGGTTTCTACTTAAATAATCAATCTTGCCAGAGTGTTGCTTTGTCGGTGCCATCTTGAGTAAACTAGGGCTTCCTTGCTATCTCAAACCTTAGACAGACTAGGGCTAAACAAAGTATGAAATTAAAAAATAGAACTTTGCAATTTCCCACAATTTAGTTAATCTATAACCCTAAAAAAATTATCAATAAGCCCTACGACAAGCACACAACAAATTTCCCCCAAATTCAAATTTAGAATAACCAAGAGATACAAAAATTGAACTCACAGCTTTGCGCTTGCAGAAACCCAAATCCTTGTAACAGCTTGTGACTTCATCCTCGGCTTTGCGACTGCTCCGCAAAGATGTTTTGAATGCTTTATGATACCAAAAGAAGAATAGTTGCTTTATTTCAATCAAACCAGGGTAGTAGATGTCACGTTCGCTATTAAAGCTCACTCACACGCTGCATGAACAACTCCATTCATATTTGATGCAGGTTCAAATATTAGCTATTGATCCTTCACCTTAGTCAAACCATCGAATGAATTCCTTCAAATCAAGCTGATACAATCTCCATCGTGGCTACAAGGGGCCCACCATACTATACGCTGCCAACAAAATCCATGTGGTGCTTTCCCACGATATCGCGATCAATAAAGAGCTCACAACTTATGATCATGCGATGGCAGGCAACCATTGATCTTCAACCATCGTTAATCCAGTTCATCTAACATAGTCGCCAGCTTTGTCATTAACCATCGAGTATCTTCCCCATCGAGATCATAACACCTCCGCTGATTTGAAACACATGCATCTTACAAATGCTTTAGTAACCCGCTACATAATGTATTAAAGCCAGATTAATTTACCAAAGTATTTCCATCGTCCCTTCAGCTTCACTAGATGAGACACATGGTGCCCACCTGTGATATCGCGATCAACCAAGATAGTGTGGTTCGGTCATTGTGGGATGGCGGGGAATGGTTGAGATTAGACGATGATTGATCAATGGTCATGCAAACTTGTCCCTTTGCAAAATAAAAACATTTATTAAAGGAATAAGGGGACATCACTAGGCCAATGACAAAAAAATGACATAAGTTTTCACTTAAATGAGGGAGCATGAGACCATCCAAGACTTAGGAGAAATAAAGTCAAGCGAAAGAAATAAAATGATAAAACAAAAGGGGGCCAGACCTAGATGAAGCAATGGGACTTAAGATGTTCTAAAACCTTCCAAAAAGTAACGGCCAAATAGATCCTTCCTAAGGCGTAAGATAATACTAGGGTTTTACAAGAAGACAAAGGTAAAACCCTAACTTTAGGCTTTTCCCAAACACCATGGATGACCAGAGACATAAGGCCCGGGGAGTAAAACTTTGAGCTCCATCCACCTCTCCCTTCCCCTCCTAATTCTCTCTCTCTCTCTCTCAAGTCTCTCCCTCCTGCCCTCTGCCTCTCTCAAGTCTGCCTCTCACTCACTCCTCTATGTCTCTCCCTCTACCCATAGCCCTCTATCCTTAACCCTTAGGAAATCCTTAAACCCTTAAAACCTCATCCTCTATCTATATCCCACTCCATCCCTCCCTCCCTCTCTCTCTCAAGTCTCACCCTCCTACCCCCTCTCCCTCTCTTAGGTCTCTCTCTCTCTCACTCACATCTCTCTCCCCTCTACCCTTTTAACCATCTACCTGATGGAACTTCAAAGTTTTATCCTACATCTATGGTGTTTTGGAAAAGCCTAGGGTTGGGGTTTTACCTTTGTCTTCATGTAAAACCCTAGTATTATCTTATGCCTTAGGAAGGATCTATTCAGCCGTTACTTTTTGGGATGGTTTTTAAAACATCTTAAGTCCCATCGCTTTGTCTAGGTCTATCCCCCTTTAGTTTTATCATTTTATTTCTTTCATTTAATTTTATT
The DNA here is from genome assembly GCA_007258455.2 of Sequoia sempervirens. Classification (NCBI taxonomy): domain Eukaryota; kingdom Viridiplantae; phylum Streptophyta; class Pinopsida; order Cupressales; family Cupressaceae; genus Sequoia; species Sequoia sempervirens. The sequence goes on from VDFB02000363.1 coordinate 72,491,966, forward strand.
CTCCTAAGTCTTGGATGGTCTCATGCTCCCTCATTTAAGTGACAACTTATGTCATTATTTGTCGTTGGCCTAGTGATGTCCCCTTATTCCTTTAATAATTTTTTTTATTTTGCAGAGGGGATTTGATGTTTTATGATAGTACTTCCATTTGAATTGAAATGATTAATTCAAACTCATGTCTCTCCATTGTACATGCATATCTGAATTTTGAATAAGATAATCAAGGGTTGTCTCGTTCATCTCATTGTTGTGGTGTGTATTATTTTTGTTTTGGCTTTAATTCAAGGAATTAATTAAAATGATTGAATGGGATTGTAGGTGGATATGTTATGCATAAGGATTTGATAAGTAGTGTTGGGTTAGAATACATGTTGATGAAATTGTAAAGCAATGTTCTCAAGGATCTTATATGTTATGTGTTAAATCTATCATAAACCCTTAGATGTTTGGGTGTGGCTCCCTCAATGGATATGGCGCTGATCTAAGTTGTACTAATTTGTATGGTTGATTATTTTTTTTTTTCTTTACCTAAGCGCTTGCTACAAATTGCAAATAAATGGCTTATTTTACTATGGAATGTGTTGTAGTTATCATGCTCAAAATAGTTGATATTCTTGATAGAGGCAACTAATTCTATTTAGTATTATCCCTATTATGTTGAGCTATTAAATGAGATTATCTGTTATTGATGTGTTTTTATGATAATTTTGTAGAGGTTGTAAGCATTAAGGGATCACCCTCCCGAGTCTTGCAGAGCCAGAAGTGTAGGAGGATTTTTAAAGTCCTCGTCAGTTGGTCCAAGTCCTTTGAGCTTCCCTTGATTGAAATTAGAAATTCCATGGGTAGATTAGAAGACCAACCT